>CABFVX010000918.1:33118-53741 GCA_902151425.1 Timema shepardi
TAAAAAAATGTCTAAAAATTATAGAAAAATGTTAAGGGTGGACAACCCTTATCACTAAGGGGTATGAAAAATAGATGTTGGCCGATTCTCAGACCTACTCAATATGCTCACAAAATTTCATGAGAATCGGTCAAGCCGTTTCGGAGGAGTACGGGAACGAACATTGTGACACGAGAATTTTATATATAAGATATATATATATATAAGAGTGAAGTAGATTTCATAAGCATTTACAATCTACTAGATGGTAGAATTGCTGCATATTTTCATACGTAAGAGAAGAATGTGCTATTTAGCAACGACTTTGGTAATTTAAGCCGATAAAATGTACTATTTCCGTAACACATATTATAAAATATGACTAATATACTTTACTTGTGTGAATTTGCCATCGTACTATGTATTTAACTCAAGGAAACAGACCCACATAGCTATAAATGAAAAAATGTGGGAATGGTTTCACTTATGCTCTTTCTGCTCTAAAAACAAGGAAGCAGATATGGGATTTTAAAGGGCTTTCAGTATGTTGTTCAGCATACCATATAGGATCGAAATCCAAATTTTAGTTTTACCATATTTTGTTCACACTTTCGTCAATTTCAATGTTAAAAGTTACTGGGCTATAAGGAAATCTTGGATGGATTTGAAACACTTGAAATTTTATGAAGTTGTAATGATATGGAATTATACATCTCAATAATTTATTATTCACATCTATATTAAAAAAATACGATATTTTAAATGGGAGCGGGTAGTAAGATTTATGTGTGTTAAGTTGTTAAGTTGCAAGGTATGGTGACATCCTTCTACGTCTCTGCTTAAAAAGACAACGCAGTTTTGTGGACAGAAACGCACCTGGATGACCACACCTTTTTTTCTTTTAGGAAGCTTCGAGAAGGAAGTGTCGCTTGATATACCCCTTTCATGTTTAGCATCTCTTCCCTTTCCTTCCTGACGAGGAGCCGTGTGAGTGGAGTCAATGACATCTTAATCTGTGTTATAAATCTCACGTGTCGGGAATTATCATGCATAGTCGGGTTTTTATTAAAAATCTCACACGTTTGAGATATCTAGCAAACCAACTGTTTATTTACTTAAAATAAAAATAACTATAAAACACTAGAACTTTTAATTCATAAAATAAGAAATCATCCCTTTCTAATTATGGTAATACAGAACAGCCAACTTGGACCCAATTCTATCGTTATATCAAATGCCACCTTAATGGTGGCGTACAAACCTTAATATATCAGGATAGATCTTTTAAACGTTACAACCTTGTAGTTCCAGCGAATTAAATATTACATAACTAACCCATCATAACTTACACCCCAACCCCCTTTGCCCTTTGTTAGCCAAGACTCTAGAGACATCCGATATACCCGTCCCACCCTACTCCTCCTGCCATCTGTTAGTTGAGACTCTAGAGACATCCGATATACCCGTCCAACCCTACTCCTCCTGCCATCTGTTAGTTGAGACTCTAGAGACATCCGATATACCCGTCCCACACTACTCCTCCTGACATCTGTTAGTTGAGACTCTAGAGATATCTGATATACCCGTCCCATCCTACTCCTCCTGCCATCTGTTAGTTGAGACTCTAGAGACATCCGATAAACCCGTCCCACCCTACCCCTCCTGCCATCTGTTAGTTGAGACTCTAGAGACATCCGATATACCCGTCCCACACTATTCCTCCTGCCATCTGTTAGTTGAGACGCTAGAGACATCCGATATACCCGTCCCACCCTACCCCTCCTGCCATCTGTTAGTTGAGACGCTAGAGACATCCGATATACCCGTCCCACCCTACTCCTCCTGCCATCTGTTAGTTGAGACTCTAGAGTCATCCGATATACCCGTCCCACCCTACTCCTCCTGCCATCTGTTAGTTGAGACTCTAGAGACATCCGATATACCCGTTCCACACTACTCATCCTGCCATCTGTTAGTTGAGACGCTAGAGACATCCGATATACCCGTCCCCCACTACTCCTCCTGACATCTGTTAGTCGAGACGCTAGAAACATCCAATATACCTGTCCCACCCTACTCATCCTGCCATCTGTTAGTTGAGACGCTAGAGACATCCGATATACCCGTTCCACACTACTCATCCTGCCATCTGTTAGTTGAGACGCTAGAGACATCCGATATACCCGTCCCACCACTACTCCTCCTGACATCTGTTAGTCGAGACGCTAGAAACATCCAATATACCTGTCCCACCCTACTCATCCTGCCATCTGTTAGTTGAGACGCTAGAGACATCCGATATACCCGTTCCACACTACTCATCCTGCCATCTGTTAGTTGAGACGCTAGAGACATCCGATATACCCGTCCCACACTACTCCTCCTGACATCTGTTAGTTGAGACTCTAGAGACATCCGATATACCCGTCCCACCCTACTCATCCTGCCATCTATTAGTTGAGACTCTAGAAACATCCGATATACCCGTCCCATCCTACTCCTCCTGCCATCTGTTAGTTGAGACGCTAGAGACATCCGATATACCCGTCCCACCCTACTCATCCTGCCATCTATTAGTTGAGACTCTAGAAACATCCGATATACCCATCCCACCCTACTCCTCCTGCCATCTGTTAGTTGAGACGCTAGAGACATCCGATATACCCGTCCCACCCTACTCCTCCTGACATCTGTTAGTTGAGACTCTAGAAACATCCGATATACCCATCCCACACTACTCCTCCTGCCATCTATTAGTTGAGACTCTAGAAACATCCGATATACCCGTCCCACCCTACTCCTCCTGCCATCTATTAGTTGAGACGCTAGAGACATCCGATATACCCGTCCCACACTACTCCTCCTGACATCTATTAGTTGAGACGCTAGAGACATCCGATATACCCGTCCCACACTACTCCTCCTGCCATCTGTTAGTTGAGACGCTAGAAACATCCGATATACCTGTCCCACCCTACCCCTCCTGACATCTATTAGCCGATACTATAGAAACATCCAATATACCCGTCCCACCCTACCCCTCCTGACATCAGTTAGCCGAGACTCTAGATCAGATAAAAGGTAATGTTGTTTTACCTTTTCGTATCCACACTGCAGCATCACGGCCGTTGGGAAAGACTGTATATTTCGGAATCTTAACTAGAACATTAAACTGATATGACTCGCTTCAGTTTGCTAACGTATTAAATACTACGCGTGATTTGACTGTTTTTCTGACAGTGGGGAGTTCAGGGTTCGAGGTCTGGAGGGTGTATTGAGAGTAGTATGGTTTTCCCTTTTGTCTTTCTGCAAATCAGAGTACACTCCTTATTAATTATCTCTTCCTCACCCTTACTCCATTAGTGTATTTGAATGCGGATAGCACAGATGGGTAGTAAGATGAGATGGAAAAAGATGAGTGATTTCAGCTTTGCAAGATTGAAACTGGTGTTTGTTTGATTAAACAGTATGACCAGAGTGTTTGCTAAGTTTAAAGAAGTTCTTCACATTCCATCCTCTGATCATTTTTTATACCGCCCAACAGGTATAACAATGTTAGGGTGTTATATGACACAATATTTAATATAATTAATACCATCATTCTTTTTGACAGTGCTCAATATCTGAATTTTTGTTCAGACTCCAACCGGAAGCTGTCTGTTGAAATATTACCCTGACGCAACTCTCCCATGTAATTCAGTCGTGTGGTTGTTTCGACTTGCAATATCGCGCAATTAGGGTGCGCTCAAGAGCAAAGACAATACTGATAGCGGCAGCGCATTTTGGTTTAGGGAAGGACAAGCAGCGACTAACTCCCCTCAGTGCCGCCAGGCTCTGTCAAGAAACATTTAAGGGGGGCTGCGGGGGTTATTGTGAATCAAGGGCGTTATTATTGTTGTTTTTATAGAAAAAAATCGGCAAAATAATTAGAACATTTCTCCAGTATATTCAGAGCTTAATTGCTTCATTTTCTTCACATTGTGACCTCAATAGTTCTTGAATATCTGTCAGGGGTGTCCTGGAATGTCATAGTATTTTCTGCTCATTAAAAAAGTGTATCAACAAATGTTAATTACTCATGACAAATATTCAACAACTGTTGATATTACCATGTGTGTAAAATTATAATATATGTTTCTACTGAAGCAGTATTTTATTTATTTTACCTAAAACGAATTGTTTGATATGAAAGCTGCAGAAATACTTACCTCTTCACGAATCCCGTTCCATTACACCTTAAATCGAAGAATATCGCTATCACACTTAGCTTTACTAAAGAAACCCCCAACTTTTAAAAATTGTCAAACCACACCTTTCTACTAGTATAGTATTTATAAAATCATTTTAATATAAACATATTTTACAAAGCTAGTATATCTTCTTAGGAAAGGCAGCTCTGTATTTTAACATTTTATAAAACATTCTAAAATATGTATAATATTTAAATCAAAACATTTTGTTTGCCATTTTTAGTATAGTATTAATCATAGGTTATAATAACCCGAGCAATTATTTTTTACACATCTTCTCTGATTTCCCTTAAGGATTTTTATTTATTATTATTAGTTTATAAGCTCATTATTTTTTTTCTCTCACCTGAGAGGAGGTACTTCTATATCATTGTGCTTAGTGTCCTTTGAGGCCCAACCAGGCCAAAGCTGGTGCTGGGGATATTTTTTTGTAAGATCCCCAAGACCCCCTTCCCCGAAGCCCAAATAAATCAAATCAACAATTGTGTTGTTATAATGTATGTAGACGCTGACCCTGGAGAGATCTGATGGGAAAGCTTAGGTTGTTGTTTTAGGTTGAATCATAAAGTATTATGATTTTGCACTGACTAAATTACTTGTAACTAAGTACAATCGAAGATAATATTCCTTATATTAGTTCAAATGACAAATTATTCCAAGAGATATTGCAACTAGTTTAACATTGTGAACGTGGCAATGGGCCTGGAAATTAATTTCACTCTTTTGGGAGAAGAGAACCCATGACTCATTTTCGGAACCGTCTTCCTCTACTAGATCACAGGAACCTCATCCTCGGGCATCAGTTGGTTTGGCATCTAGGTCCCCCTCTTCGCCAGAGGGTGGCATGGGGTCCATCGATAGAACTGGTGGGGGCACTCGGACATTCCGTCGGCATCCCTTGGACAGAGACGTCTCCTCCTGGTGCCTGGCGTCTCGGGTCCAGAAACTCCCTAGGTCGTGAGACCCCTTTGAAGTTGATCCAAAGGTGCCGGTATTAATAACGGTACCCCTACCGAGGTTTGGGCCAGTGGGGGCACCTGATTCCCGTCAGAGAGACTGATCTGTTGGTGGTCGGCGGAGAGCAGACGCCCTCTGATAGCCTCGAAGCAGCCACCCGTGGAACCATGTATGTTAGCACAGAATGCCACTTCTCCAGCTCTTGATTGGGCATCCCTGGCCGGGAAATTAGGGCACCGCGGTGGTAGATGTGTAGGTTAAAGAGGTAACTGTTGCAAGACCGCTCGCTGTTGTTGGGCGGTCCCCTGGATTGGCGCCAGGGAGCTACGCAACCAGAAAGCGCAACGTGGGCCCTTACCCCGCTGGTAACTCCAATGTGGTTATGGTACCAGCCTCCCAAGATCCGCACGCTATTTTTATAATACAATACACAATACCATTGCAATAATTGCAATAGTTGCAATAGTTACTACAAAGACAATGACAATTAAGTTAATTAATGAAGTTACATAAAGCAAATTAATTTTAAAATGTCTTTAGCCTTGAAATAATCCCATTTATTTTGGGTTGATATTGTATTTTAAATTTTATTAATATGAGTTAGAAAAGATATTTAAGAGTTAAAATTTATTTAGTATGTTTATTAAGTTGAATATTTAGTTAAATTAATATTTAGAAGATATTGAACAAATTTAATGTAATATATCAAATTGAAGATGGAATATAAAAATTAAATAATTAATAAGAACCTTAAAATATTAAAATTTAACTCAACACGTTAAATTGGTACAATGTAAATAACAAATGTAGAGGGGGAACAATGTTGAATTATTTTTAAAAAAACACCTTAGCTTTAAATTATAATATAATAAGCAAATCTTGAGATTATAATACCGGTTGGGTCTAGAATTTGTCCTCGCGTAGGGAAAATTAGGCTGGGATTTGGAATATAATAGGGTTTATTCTCACTCAGCGAACTTAATGCCTCCTGTTTAAATAACAAAAATACAGTTTTTAGTTTTAAAAAGTTCTAAATTTATCTGTATTAGTTCTTAGTAGCTCAAACCAATATTATGAGAGAAAAAAGTATGTTATAATTTTTAGTAGTAGTAGATTAAACTAGTGCCAGTGGTATGAACTATAGTATTATACCAGCAGTGCTTTTTCCTAGTGTAAGAGGAATAACACTATCTGAGCTGTAAAACCTATAAATAGTTATCTACTACAACACGGTACCATTGTGCTATGAAGAAAACGTGTCTTAAATTGGCTTTTTATAGTTAGCAATGTATTCGTTGGTTATACTATCTACTGGCTGATATTCACTGCCAGTCAAGGTATTCAATGGTTATACTATCTACTGTCTGATCTTCATGGCCGATAGGGATCTTAGCATTTTTTCCATTAGTTTTAGTTCACACTCTAAGAAATTTAATAAAAGATGGTCCATTCTTTTACATTTTGACATTTCCTTTTGTAAAATATAAACGGTATTTTTTTAATATCGGTAACATATTTTTTATTACTATTAGTAGTTTCAACCATATTTTTTAATACTTATGTGTACTTTAATATAATTTCAACTGAGCTAGGAAAAATTATGTATATAAAATCGTTGAATTGGCAGAGAGACAAGTGCAGACATGAATGGCTCTGAACTGAGAGGGCCGAGCTCGATCTTCGATATGGTATGCCATTATTTGAATTATGTGCTTTCTTACCTTCACTTCAGATGAATTCAGGTAGGATTACTTACATAAAGTTCACTTTTCTTGACCATTACTCGAGTTAAATAACTTTTTTTTTGTTCACCGCATTTTACAACATGATCGTCCTATCAGTATATTTAAACTGGAAGAAAAGGAAATAGAAAGATAGGCATTTAGAGTGAACGTACCCACATTTGCTTGAAAAGAAGGTGACTGGAATAGGATCCTCTATCTTATCATCACTGGTAAACCAAACAAGACGAGACTAAATCCTTTATCCGTGTGCCCATCCTCGTAATTACCGTGCCTATGTTTCGTGTACGTCACAATGTGATAGCTGAAGGGCACGGCACTCACCAAAAGATGGAAGAGATGGCTCTGCTCTCGTATGACGTCACGATGTGATATCTGAATGGCTAGTTATTATTATTATTATTATTAAATTGTTTTTACTAATAAACCCACTGTCATAAACCTTTTTAACATGATTACAACAAATAAGTCATATTCGTTATGAACTAGCTTGTACTTTCTAATTGTTTTCCAACGAGGTCGCAAGAACTTCTTCTACATCATCACATTTGTCGTCCTCTTCATCACCTTCAGCCAGGTTCAGCCAGCGATGATAGGTGGGTGGGTCTTCACTTGCATTTATTTTCATCTTGCGGTCCCAATATTCCTTAATAAGTTTCTCGCAATGGTAAATTTAACAAACAAAAATCAATATCCTAGAAAATATGTTTAGGCCTATAAAATAACGAATACACTGTAGGGCCTATTGACAAATATAAAGCTATCCTAATTAATATATATTTGATTCACTACTCTTAAACAGTTATAACTAAGCCTCTAATAACACTACAATAACTTAAAACTTTAAGTCTTAGCCTGGTATTTATTTAATCAACACTGGATAAAGACTCGCTAGTATTTTTTATTACAATTCACAAATTTCTTTTAGTTATATAAAAATTTGAAAACTTGAGGTTTATCCTAGAGGGCAACACAACATAATCTTGGGGTTAAAAGATAAATTTTAGAATCTTGATACACAGACTTGAGTTTTCAAATAATGTATATTGATCACTGAGAAACACTCGCTATTTTTTTTATCATACGCTTCAATATTATATTGGATGAATAATTATTTAAAGATCCCTAAAAACCGTTTATTTTCCAAGGATAACACGCTCACACACCGAAATAATAATCACAAAAGAACACACGGATTACTAAGTAGCCAAATTAATATTCTAAAAAGCCACTGCATTTTTAAAATTTATAGTAAAATTATTAACAGTAACATAGACACGCTTAAATACTCAACTATAAAATATTTATGTTTGCTTCAACTTGTATATACACGCACGTGGTTTTATTAACCGTGCTTTATACGATAATTCACTGTTATAGTGTCAATTTAAAATTGTTAGATTTTAGTTATGAGAATAACCGTTTGGTTGTTGGTATAGTTTTGAAGTTTGAACTTGCTGTTTAATTCAAATTAATGATTAAAAGCAAGAGATCATTAAAAGTGGCCTTAGATTCAAATAACAAATATGGCCACTGAATAGAAGCTATGCTGCCAGTTGGTGACGTGGACGACCTTGTTGCCGGTTGGATGGTGAATTGTATTAATACTCTTGTTTACAAAATTTAAACTTTATATTAGTTCACAAAAATATTGTACATCTTTTCCTCTTTATCATCACACAACATTTATTTATGTTAAAAATATCTTAGGCTGGTTATAAAAATATAAATAACAGAATATAATACCATTAAATGTATAATTTCACGCTCTATTTAACCTGTAATTTCCACAAGAGTTAAAAGAAAAACTGGAATGAATGTACTAGACTTTTTTTTCTTAAATTTGATTATGGAAAATACAATTCTACTGTAATCCTTAGGGAAGTATTGTTAAAAGTGATTGATAATATTTTTTGTGATAATAATAGTAATACTTAGCAAATAATAATTATTTCCAAATATGTTGACTAAAGTAAATTTCAGATAATGTTGGCATTACTGATAACATCTGTTAGATTTTGATAGCTGTCATGTAAGACCAAAGAAGTAGTAAATGACCTATATTAAACCAACTAACGACGCACGTTACAAGACAGTGAATAACGATATTGTGATTATTTAACTATTGTTCAGACTGATTAATACATTACATAATAGATGTCATATTTTAACGCACAGTGTACTCGAATTATTCTCTTATCACCTTAAAACGCATGTTAACACCAATTTTTGACTAAAATACTAGCACTGTGTTACTTTTAGTGTCAGTGAGTTGTCAGAGTCAGCACCAAACGCCTCACTCCAACTGACATAGTAGGATTATAACAAAATTAACCTTGTCGAGTTATGTGAATCGTCATAAAGAATTCCAACTGTGCCACATGCAGTTACAAAGGCGGTGCAGAATGATAGAGCATGGTTTCGATCCACGGACCTCTGGTATGGGCCCAGCACGCTTCCACTGAGCTAGAGTGCAAAGGCAGTACACCTATAACCCAGGATCTAAATTGTTAATAGGTTACCATTTCTATAATTCAAGATCTAAGTTATTAAAAGGCTACCATTCCTATAAACTAAGATCTAATTTGTTAATAGGTTACCATTCCTATAACCTAAGATCTATGTTGTGTATAGGTTACCATTTCAATAATGCAGAATCTATATTGATAATATGAACAAAAGTCTTACTATTTAAATTAAAAATTATAAAATGTTTTTAAATCAACGTATTTTAATCGTTTTTATAAATTGCTTTTATAAAATATAGCTCAATGAAAATGTATTTTTCCCTTTGATTTTAAAATCAAGCGCATAAAGTGGAGATATTAAATTCTCCTAATACTGTGTATTTTGCATGAGTTATTCCAGCTTCCTTCATTACCAAGCAAGTTTTTTTTAAACAATAAGCTTACCACTATATTTTTATAATTTTGAAACATTTTACTAGCCTTATTTTCAAGAAAACGCACGTGTTGGAAAATAGTCAAATTGTTATTTGAATGTTGACCGCTTTTTGCACTAGCCCCCAAGCTTCGACCCCTCGGGGTAAAAGTTCTTTTATAAATACGTTTGTACTTAACAGAGATACAAAAAGTTTGCAGAGCTTTCAAAAGCCAACAGCGAGATTTCATTTTGAAGGGAGTGAGCCATTTGTATTTCCAAGTTGGAACGTCCGCGGTATAATCTTAATGAAAATACGAGGGTACTTAAACTTCATTATACCTTGGTTCTTTGTTCCACAGTTCAATTCCTCTCAAGTACACCTCAAAATGACCGACAATTTCAGGGGCACTCACTTCTTTTTTTTCTTCTTTTTTTAAGCATCTATTAATGGCCTTAGTTCTCGTTTATATCTGTTCTAAGTCAGTATTATTCAAACATTAATAAATAAACTAAATTTATCGATACATATTTAATAAAGATATACTAGATAATCATATTTTATATAATTAAAATATTAACTTATTAGTTTATGCCTAAAAAGTTTTTTGAAGTGGGACTAGTAATTATCTTTCATTAACATTAGTTAATAAATGCAATTAAGTGTTAGTGAATTAGTGTCAGTACACATTAGCACAGTCTTAATTAAGTTGCATAGTAAGAATCAAATGATGACTTCAAGTACATTTAAGTAAATTAGCGTCAATATACTCCAGTGAATATTTTTTATTTATTTAGCAGCGTATGTTATTACCCGTTTGGGTTATACGCTTAAGTACTAATTACACTAATGTACTAGGAATTGAGAAGGTTGGATTTAGAGGAAGTTGACCTGCATTTGCATGGAGGGAGAGTGGAAAACCATTTAGGCACCATCACCCCCCTCAGAGTTCAACCTACTGAGATTCGGACCTCAATCTCCCCGTTCTCGGCAGTCTAGCTTAAAACTAAACTAGCGCGTTAGCCAACTACTCAATCAAGGTGGATCAGCGTCAGTATGCACTAGTAAATTATCATCAGTACACTCCAGTACATTAGCGTGAATACACTCCAGTAAATCATCACCAGAACACTTCAGCGTCAGTTCAGAATAAGTATAATCTAGTAAATTAGCGTCAGTACACTCCAGTAAATTTATGACAGTGCTCCTAATTTAGGTAAAATAAAACTCCATGGCTTGAGCCCATAATCGAGCTAAACCAACTAAGCGGTCAGCGATCTCAGCCGTGATGACACCAACATTTGCGAATAGAGGGTGTCATGTGGTCAGCATAGTGAGTCTAATTGTTTGCAAATATAATTGAGTTATTTAGTTATGTAATCCATATAGTTTATTAAACATTGTGAAAAGGGTCAATTTTAAATAAACACAAAAACACCTATTAGAAAAGAGAATTAAAAGCACACAATTTATTAAAAACATCCTTTGTTTACCAAAGTGGGACCTTCTCTCCTTCCTAGAAGCTAGAGGAGAATACAAGAGCACTGAGCTATCTGTCTGTTTCCCTGTGGTAATCCATGATACCATATTTGACAGAAATTATTGTATTAATATTCATAATTTCTACTACAAGCATACCCCTATACAGAGTGTCCAATATATCTGGAATCACTGACTTCCCATGATCCCTACAGCTTCCAAACACGTGTGCTGACAGAATACTGCATGTATTTGTATCCGATGAAACATAGGCCTATACAGGTAAAGGTGATAATAGTTATCTGCTGCATTTGGAGCACTATTAACTTATCCACCCGGCACCTCCACCATTGTCGATGTCTTCAGTCCACCAACAATGTATGTAATGTGAGCTCAGGGCTAAGCACACAGATCTAGCTCAGCGTTCTTGGTGTGTCATCACTGGAACAGGGACTTTGAATCCCTTATCTCTTCCGTTTACAAGCACTTTGTATTGCGGGACACTCCAAAACAACTTTAAAGACAGGATAGCTGACATTGCGGCTTGTGAAGACGTCTGCAATTGAAAACACAATTATTGTTGTAAGCAAGTTAAGTTCTCGACTTATATGGATTCGAGTTACGCAGACTCATTGGCATGTGGCTGTGGTAGCTGGACTTACGACCAGTAATACCATCCATCAAGCATCGCCTTAAACATAATAGATGGCGTTGTTGGTATTAGCTGATACACAGCTGATAGCGCCATCACCATTTTGTTTATACAGTAAGTTCATAAAGTTTCATTTTATCAATGTTTTATTTTCATAAGCTAAACCTGTTCAGCTTTAATCATTCTTTTAAATTAACCTGAGGTGTTTGTCAAAAATGCATATAGGCCCTATCCAAGCACCATTTGACCCACGTGATTTTTCACCTTTGTTCGTCAGATACAAATAAATATAAGTTTTATGTTGGAAGTAGAGGGGGTCATTGGAAGTGAATGATTTCCCTGCGATTACAAATTTTACGTAAACCCTGCGTAAATTATTTAAACTTGTTTTAGACCTAGCTAAACACAATTATTAGAGACTCAACCAGCGATATAATCTCAATGTAACACAAGCCCATGCTCTTTATAGGGGATACACCAGATGGGTTGTCTACTTGTACATCTCAACAGCTTGTGTCACTGTTGCTCCAAGATTTACACGGAGAGGCGGTTACTTTCCCAGGGAACCTCAGAACAAGAGTGTCCCAAGTGCCTTCACCAGTACTGATGTATGCGGCTCCTGTCCTGTCATCTTCTGAACGTGACTTTTGTAGATTCTCACCGCGGTCATTACCGGTGTAAGAGTGCCGGTATGACGTCACGTCCGGTGGTGGTTTGCCGGTACGTGCGACACGACCTGTTGAATACAGGAATAGCGCGGGGTCCTTCAGCGGACGGTTCAAGTTTGCTGGGGGTGTCTGTCTATACAACCCTTACAGGGATTGTGGGGGTGGTTTTATAACCTTGTCAGAGGGGGAGGGGGTGCTAACAAGTGTCTGAGGGGGGTGGGGAGAAGCAGACAGCTCGAATTGTCTTGCGGTCTAGGCTCCAACCATCATCACTATACTGTAGTAACGAAATTATTTCTGTTTCTTTGCTGCTCTTTTTAAGGAGTATTCTAGCACATGATCTAATAATTGTACCTGGTTAAGTGACGGTGTAGTTTAAATTGCATGGTAAGCCATAGAAAGATAGTGATTTGAAATTAATACGTAAGATAAGGCGGTTGGTTGGTAGTTGATACGTAACAAAGGGTAGTTGGTAGTGCATGGGTAACAAAGGGTGGTTGGTAGTGGATATGTAACAAAGGGTAGTTGGTAGTGGATACGTAACAAAGGGTAGTTGGTAGTGAATATGTAGCAAAGGGTGGTTGGTAGTGAACACGTAACAAGAGATAGTTGGTAGTGGATACGTAATAAAGGGTAGTTGGTAGTGAATACGTAACAAAGGGTAGTTGGTAGTGGATGCGTAACAAAGGGTGGTTGGTAGTAGATGCGTAACAAAGAGTGGTTGGTACTTAAGATGTAGCAAAGGGTGGTTGATAGTGAATACGTAACAAAATATGGTTGGTAGTGGATATGTAACAAAATATGGTTGGTAGTGGATACGTAACAAGGGCTAGTTGTTAGTGTATACGTAACAAAGTGTAGTTGTTAGTGGATCAGTAAGAAAGGGTAGTTGGTAGTGGATACGTAACAAAGGGTAGTTGGTAGTGAAAACGTAACAAAATGTGGTTGGTAGTGGATATGTAACAAAGGGTAGTTGGTAGTGGATACGTAACAAAGGGTAGTTGGTAGGGAATACGTAACAAAAGGTGGTTGGTAGGGGATATGTAACAAAGGGTAGTTGGTACTGAATACGTAACAAAAGGTGGTTGGTTGGTAGTGGATATGTAACAAAAGGTTGTTAGTAGTGAATGCGTAAAAAATGGTGGTAGTGGATATGTAACAAAAGGTGGTTGGTAGTGAATACGTGACAAAGGGTAGTTGGTAGTGGATACGTAACAAAGGGTAGTTGGTAGTGGATACGTGACAAAGGGTAGTTGGTAGTGGATACGTGACAAAGGGTAGTTAGTAGTGGATACGTGACAAAGGGTAGTTGGTAGTGGATACGTGACAAAGGGTAGTTGGTAGTGGATACGTGACAAAGGGTAGTTGGTAGTGAATACGTAACAAAAGATGGATGGTTCGGGCGTGCAGCGTGTTCATGCAAGTGGCTAAATCCCTAGGGTGCACTTTTAAAAATTAAATTATTATTCAATATTTTATTAGCGTTATCGGCGATTAAATATTAAACGTGGAAATTTTTAATATATATAATATCCTGTTATATTATATCCATACCGTTAATCTTAAAGCAAAATTGAAATAATTGTTTTAACTGTTGACGAACACGAAATTAAATTTAACCTCTGGAGCGAAAATGACGTTATTAGTACGTTCGCCTCAAAAGCGTGAACGACGTCATTAGTACGTCCACTGCTGAAATTTGTATGATGTCATTAGTACGGCCACACCTGAAGCGTCTATGACATCATTAGTGCATCCACCTCTGAAGCATGTATGATGTAATTTACGTTCAACTCTTAAGCGTGTATGATGTCATTAGTACGTCCACCTCTGAAACGTTCATGACGTCATTAGTACGGTCACCTCTGAAACGTTCATGACGTCATTAGTACGTTCACCTCTGAAGCGTGTATGACTTCATTAGTCGTCTACCCTCGCAAAGTTTATAAGTTTGAGTACTTCCCATAGCAGGCAAGGACAAGTTTTTGAAAGATTATTTGTTACTAGTTGTTACAGCTGTTATTATTAAACTTAATGTAAATCTAAATACATCTCTAAATGTTTTGAGTGAACTTATTAAATTTCTAAGTGCAGCCAGATATGAGTAGGCATTTAGTAAATATATTAGGGATGAAGAAGCTTTAGCTCCATAAGTAAATGTAGATGTAAGATTTACATTAAGAAGTAGGGCTTGGAACTAAAAATCGCCGTCTTGGTTGTAAAAGTCATGACAAACAAACCACAAATCCAAAATAAATGTTCAAGATGAACATTTTATCTAAAAATTACTATTACAGCCTTAAATTCCATTTAGGAAAGGTTTGAAAATCTAAATGAATGTAGTAATGTACTTACATTTTTTTGGGAATTTCAATAAAAGACTGAATAGGAGATTAAAAAATATTTTTTGCATATAGATGTTTCCCTTCACATTAATAAAGGAGTAATACACTCTAAGGATATTGATGGTCTTGAGCTCTTCAACGAGGTGATAACATAGGCCTATCAAATTTTGAGCAGTTTAGTTGCAGACCCATTAAAAACTTGACATAATATACGAATTTAAGAAAATAAACAATGCCATCATTTCCAAATCTGTTTATAGCTTTGAGAATTCTTCTGACACTAACAGTGAGTCTATCATCAGGTGAAAGGAGTTTTTCGAAACTCAAACTTATAAGAACATATTTAGGAATTCAATGATTCTCGGGGTGCTTAATGATCTAAAATTTATAAAGATTAAAGAAGGAATTGTGTTTACGTTTAGAACTATTAGATATTATTGATGAATTTGCAAATAAGAAATCAATAAGAGTACAATTTTAACTTTATGGGTACATTTGGTTACTTCTGTAGTTATTTGTGATAGTTTTGTATAGATACGTTTTGAATAGAAATTGAAATAAATATATCACATTGAATAAATATATCAGACAATATTTGTATAGAATATTGTTCAGCTTCTGTCCTTTAGTGATGAAAAATAGAAACGTTGCTCGATTTAGTCCGATGGATCATTTCACCTTGACTTACCCTACCTGTGGAAAGGACGGAGTGGATAAATACATCTCTGTGAATCGCAGGCGACTAACAACCAGAAGCGGCCCTGTTGGTAGTTAGTACATAATAAAAGATGGTTGGACGTGAATACGTAATAAAAGGTGGTTAGTAATACATACTTATCAAAAGGTGTGTAATGATATTGATTTGGATAACTCTAAAATATGTAAAATGTCATGGATTAAGGTAATTTTTCTTTAAAGTAACATATGTAGAGTATACTTTTATGATTCGTCCACGAAGAAACACGCCCATTTCAGAAATAATGGGAAAAGAATTACACCATTAACATATATTTGTTATACCATTTTTCCTGTTAAAGGAACAACTCCACAGTATTTGGCAAATACGCCAATTCCCTATATCAATAAGAAGCTAGCCTTCACAACACCTGTCGCCAGGACTCTTTCTATTAGTTAGATTTTACACTGTTGACGAAGGGAGCAAGAGGCAAGAGGTCTGTCATATATAAGCCGTTTGTGCGTATGATTAATGGCAGCCACACACAGCAACACGCACAATCCGCACACCCAAGCTCACACAAGCAACGCTGTTAGGGACTCACAAATACACTAGCACTGGCTCTCTCAGTCACAGTCTAACACAGAATACAATAATTTACATTAAAATCACAAGTGTGCATTGATATAAAGCATTTAATTGGAGTATGTATAAGTAATTAACAGATGTCATTTGAATAAACCGTCTGTGAATAAACAGCCATCAATAGTTCTCTTTCTTACATATATTAATTATATCGATTTAAATAGTGCTCGAACACGGAGCTATAGACAGCTGGTTAAACGGTAACCATTCCGTACAGTGATGATAGGCGCTCGACCACGGAGCTATAGACAACCAAGTATCATCACAGCATTATTATATCTGGGAAAGAATCCGTAGTATTACAGGTGGTTGGTAGTAAATACGCAACAAAAGATGGTTGGACGTGAATACCTAACAAATGGTTATTTAAAGTTAGAACGTTATACAATTACCGTTTTCTTTGTCCTCGTGTATTTTAGATTATGTAGTCAGAATCATAATTCAGCACAAAACTTAGTTTGGTAGCTATCAGGTAGAGTTTCATTTAAATACATTTTTATGATAGACCTTGTCACTTTTTAAAAGGCACCTATCAAATATTTAAAAGAAATACTACGACCCGATCCTATAAACTTTCTCATTTAGTATTAAAGCTTGGTGGGGGAAATCATCGAAAATAAGCTATTTGTAAACTAGCCTCAAATGATTTGAATTTGTAAAAATAAAAATAATAACATCCTTTTATCTATTATGAAAACTACTTACTAATGCCGATTCGAAGTATTTCAAATTTTCTAAAATGTTTCATAATTAAGTAAACTTTTCTTAAATTAATTTATTTTATGAAAACCAACCAATATTATTTATTATGAAGAAAAAAAGTCTTCAAACACCAATTTTAAAACAAATCATTAGAGCCATTTTCGAAAAAAGTTAAAAATAAATAGCTCATTGGTAGATTATCTGCCCTTAATTTGAAGAATTTGGCAAGAATCAAGAAAGCATACTTGGGTATTGCCTTATAATATAAACATAAATACCAAATTTGAACAAATCCATCATACCGTTTCAGATCTGTAGCAGGGACATATTGACAGACAGAAGAATTTTAAAAGATTCAACATTTGTTTCAAGGTCTAAAATTGTCAAGATTACAATACTTTCTTAATATGATAAAGTAAAAATATATAATAGTTTTAGTAAAATCTACACATTTCATTCTTTTATTTGATAGTTTATGTCACATCATAAAGTCCTTTATTTAGAGTGTAAGAAGCTTAGAGCATCACCTCACGCAAACAAATGTAGTTTTGAATATTCTGTATTCTAACAGACTGCGTGACAATAGTTTGTAATAATATACACCAGTCTAGCTCCTCCAAACAACACGCCCACTATATTGCATCAGTCTAGCTTTATTTTAGTAAGGAGCTACTGAACGAGGACATGGAAAAGAGAACAGAAGAAATCTTGGTCCATTAACTTACCTCAAACTTAGGAACAATGGATAAATTGCGTTTATATCAATGCCATCACAAAAAATGCGACACTTTCACGATTTGGCACCTGCTTCTAGTTCAATCCTTCTTCACATAAAAAGAAGCTAGTTTCAGTGCTATAAATGGACTAACGCTTTAGAGGGGTCGTCAAAGCTCAATCCATTAGATTATAGTTAAAGTCTGTTCAGCAGGAGAATTGTTTTCTGAAAGGCCTTTTCCCCTACTAGAACTATATTATATAGTAGAATATTGGTAGGAAAAAAGACCTTTCAGAGAGTAATTCCTACCGTGAATAGAGTATACATAGCATTACAGGGTATTTTAATAAGTAACAGATGATCCAGTGGAGCTTGCAGATTTCCTATGTCCTGTAATTGCCAAAAGTGCTTTAGAGAAAATGTGTGTCCCTGTCGAATATTGGGAAGAATGTGTTGCGACTTTTGTAAATGCAAAAACAGTGATTTGAACCAGTGCAAAATTATTCATAAATAATTCCAATCTTAGCCTAATTTTAGAAAATGATTACCTTAAATACTCCACCAACTTTTTGAAAATAATTCTCAAGCTTACATTAATTTGTTTTTACAAGAAACACATTTTTAGCACTTGCGAATCACAATTTAGACTTTAAAATAATTTTTTCTTAGTATTTAACATTTTGTATGATTGTATTCAGAAACTACTGGGCTTATCAAAAATAGTGTAAGTACAAAGTTCGTTTGCCCTATTTTAGTAAATAAATTCCCTTTAAACCTATAGCGCAAATGGAAGAAACTAGAACTGCATTAAAGGTATTGACCGGTAAACCTATTGGTAAGAGACAATTGGGAATACACAGATGGGAGAATGACATTAGAATGGACCTGACAGTGAAAACGCGTAATGAGGTGGCATGGATAGAACTAGCTCAAAATAAGAGATAGGGAGTGATGAGGGGGACTGGATAGAACTAGCTCAAGATAAGAGATAGGGAGTGATGAGGGGGACTGGATAGAACTAGCTCAAGATAAGAGATAGGTATTGATGAGGGGGACTGGATAGAACTAGCTCAAGATAAGAGATAGGGAGTGATGAGGTGGCCTGGATAGAACTAGCTCAAGATAGGAATAGGGTTTAATGAGTTTGAATATATAGACCTAGTCCAAGATAGGGAACGGATGTTATTACGTGGAGTGAATAGATTTCAAGATAGGGATAGGTAGCGTACGTTTATAAATGGATAAATGCTATTTCAAGCTCGTAATATCATAGCGTATGTAACAGTGGCGATTTTTCTTTGAGTGCGTGAGTGCAAGTAAACCGCTTATAATTTTACACAAAAATAGTATTTCATTTTATTTTAATCAAATAAAAAATTAACTAAAATTCAATACAATTTATTTAAATTGTATTGCTTTAAATCTGCTATGCTCTTGCTCCACTTGTGAGCTTGACTGCAAGCGCTGCCCTTCTGCCTAAACTAAGTTGTAGTTGCGTTTAACCATTTGAGCATTCTCAGTGAATAAAAGAGAGTTAGTTGAGCTAGCTAGCATGCCTAATGATCATCCTACACAGTCAATAATATTAACAATACGTAAAATATTGACAAAACTATTGACCGCATGGGGTGGATATTAATATATTGAAGTTGGTATCGACGAAAATATATATTATTTGAGACCAACCATATCAGAAGATGTTGGGGATATTGACAATACTATTGATTGTATAAGTGCAATACAGTCCCACATATTTTGTTTTTTCTTTGCCAAGTACGGCTTTACTAATTGCAGTAACTTCTGTAAATAGTATCGCTCTTAAGAAAATATTTATGAAAATAGTTTGAATCCGTTTAGTTTTATTTCACGTAACGATTTAACGTGCGAATATAGCTCTGGTTTCTTGAACCATTTTTTTACCCAACGCCTTCGTCTAACTATTTTCTTTGTGTCCATGAGCATTATTAAAGCTAAACACGCTTTTGTTTCTCTATCAGTCCTTTTGCGACAGTGTTGTGCGCAAAACTGAGCTGAAAATGTTGCTAATAATATTGATCGTGTGGTGTCTCATTTATATTGACAAATTTTGTCATTAATATTGATCAATACTATGAATCAATATTATTGACTATGTACGGTGCTCATTAAAGTATCCCTAACATGTAGTCTGGTGCACAACTCGATAGCAAACGTGTAGATTTGTTTTGGAGTCTTGACTCTAACTAATGCGTGGATACCAATTTATAGAAGTCTACATTTTAAAGTGCAATTATACTTGCTTAGTTCTCACAAAATTAATTCTTTATAAAAATAAGACTATTTAAATAGTTGTTCTTGATTTCACTATCGTTTTTAGCGTGAGTTTATTTGTATCAATATGAATTTTTTACAATACGTTTTAAAAAAAGATCCAGTTTGTGTAACCAAGAAGAAAAGCTAGAAATTAAAAAGCTTGGTAGACCGACATCAAATATTACTACAGAAAAACTGGCAAAACTAGAAATCGTGAATTTATTATAAAGTTAAACGCAGAAACTTATTTAAAAAAACAAGCATAATTGGCAGCATGGTTGTAATGTGAAAAATACATTGTCATGCTTTACGTGTCTACGCTTTTATGGGGACTCATCTGTAACGAATTTAAATATAACTGATTTATATAACTTAAGCGAGCGAATTAAGAATCATGAAACATAGTTGTTAATCATGAACAGTTCCTTAGAGTTGGCTGTATAGTTTTCGATTTATTAATTTTGTACTTGATTTGTTTTAAGATATTTAATGGTTGTACCTTAACATTAGAAAAATATATTATAATATGTAATAA
The DNA here is from genome assembly GCA_902151425.1 of Timema shepardi. Taxonomy (NCBI): domain Eukaryota; kingdom Metazoa; phylum Arthropoda; class Insecta; order Phasmatodea; family Timematidae; genus Timema; species Timema shepardi. The sequence goes on from CABFVX010000918.1 coordinate 53,637, forward strand.
TGTAAAATGTTAGCATAAATAAAATTAAATGTAGATATAGATTAAATAAGTAGAACCTACATAGCAAGTACCCATATCATAGTTCAGAATATTTGAATTTGTGCC
>CABFVX010000918.1:57174-74958 GCA_902151425.1 Timema shepardi
CTCTCGTCACTCACCCCAGACGTCAATATATAGAAACCAGACCACATCACTCATCCTAGACGTCAATATAAATAAACTAGCCCTCATCACTCATCCCAGACGTCAATATAAAGAAACTAGCTCTCGTCACTCGCCCCAGACGTCAATATATAGAAAATAGCTCTCGTCACTCACCCCAGACGTCAATATATAGAAACCAGACCACATCACTCACCCAAGACGTCAATATAAAGAACCTAGCCCTCGTCACTCACCCCAGACGTTAATATATTAAAACTAGCACTCATCACTCGCCCCAGACGTCAATGTATTAAAACTAGTCCTCATCACTCGCCCCAGACGTCAATACATAGAAACTAGCTCTCGTCACTCACCCCAGACGTCAATATAAGGAAACTAGCCCTTGTCACTCACCCAAAACGTCAATATAAAGAAACTATCTCTCGTCACTCACCCCAGACGTCAATATATAGAAACCAGACCACATCACTCATCCTAGACGTCAATATAAATAAACTAGCCCTCATCACTCATCCCAGACGTCAATATAAAGAAACTAGTTCTCGTCACTCTCCCCAGACATCAATATATTAAAACTAGCCCTCGTCACTCGCCCCAAACGTCAATATATTAAAACTAACCCTCATCACTCACCCCAGACATCAATATATTAAAACTAACCCTCATCACTCACCCCAGACGTCAATTTATTAAAACTAGCCCTCGTCACTCACCCTAGACGTCAATATAAAGAAACTAGCCCTCTTCACTCATCCCAGACGTCAATATAAAGAAACTAGCTCTCGTCACTCACCCCAGGCGTCAAAATATAGAAACTAGTTCTCGTCACTCACCTCAGACGTCAATATATAGAAACTAGCCCTCGTCACTCACCCTAGACCTCAATATATAAAAACTAGCCCTCGTCACTCACCCTAGAACTCAATATATAAAAACTAGCCCGAGTCACTCACCCTAGAGCTCAATATATAAAAATTAGCCTTCGTCACTCAACCCAGACGTCAATATATTGAAACTAGACCTCGTCACTCAACCAAGACGTCAATATAGAGAAAATAGCCCTCGTCACTCACCCCAGACGTCAATATATAGAAACTAGTTCTCGTCACTCAGACCCAGACGTCAATATATAGAAACTAGCTCTCGTCACTCACGCCAGACGTCAATATATAGAAACTAGCTCTTGTCACTCGCCCCACATGTCAATATATAAGCTTGCCTTCGTCACTCACCCCAGTCGTCAATATATTAAATCTGACCCTCATCACTCACCCCAGGCGTCAATATATAGAAACTAGCTCTCGTCACTCGCCCCAGACGTCAATATAAATAAACTAGCTCTCGTCACTCACCCCAGACGTCAATATATTAAAACTAGCCCTCGTCACTCGCCCCAAACTTCAATATATTAAAACTAACCATCATCACCTACCCCAGACATCAATATATTAAAACTAGCCCTTGTCACTCATCCCAGACGTCAATATAAAGAAACTAGCATTCGTCACTCATCCCAGACGTCAATATAAAGAAATTAGCTCTCGTCACTCGCCCCAAACGTCAATATAAAGAAACTAGCTCTCGTCACTCATCCCAGACGCCAATATAAAGAAACTAGCCCTCGTCACTCATCCCAGACGTCAATATAAAGAAACTAGCTTTCCTCACTCGCCCCAGACGTCAATATATTAAAACTAGTCCTCGTCACTCACCCCAGACGTCAATATAAGTAAACTAGCCCTCGTCGCTCATCCCAGACGTCAATATAAAGAAACTAGCGCTCGTCACTCATCCCAGACGTCAATATAAAGAAACTAGCACTCGTCACTCGCCCCAGACGTCAATATATTAAAACTAGCCCTCGTCACCCAACCCAGACGTCAATATATAGAAACTAGCCCTCATCACTCGCCCCAGACGTTAATATATTAAAACTAGCACTCATCACTCGCCTCAGACGTTAATATATTAAAACTAGCCCTCATCACTCACCACAGACGTCAATATATTAAAACAAGCCCTCGTCACTCGCTCCAAACGTCAATATATTAAAACTAACCCTCATCACTCACCCGAGACATCAATATTATAAAACTAACCCTCATCACTCACACCAGACGTCAATATATTAAAACTAGCACTCGTCACCCAACCAGACGTCAATATATAGAAACTATCCCTCATCACTCGCCCCAGACGTTAATATATTAGAACTAACCCTCATCACTCACCCCAGACGTCAATGTATTAAAACTAGTCCTCGTCACTCGCCCCAGACCTCAATATAAGGAAACTAGCCCTCGTCACTCACCCCAGACGTCAATATATTAAATCTAGCCCTCGTCACTCGCCCCAAACGTCAATATATTAAAACTAACCCTCATCCCTCACCCCAGACGTCAATATATAGAAACTAGCTCTCGTCACTCGCCCCAGACGTCAATATAAAGAAACTAGCTCTCTTCACTCACCCCAGACGTTAATTTATTAAAACTAGCCCTCGTCACACGCCCCAAACGTCAATATATTAAAACTAACCCTCATCACTCACCCCAGACATCAATATATTAAAACTAGCCCTCATCACTCGCCCCAGACGTTAATATATTAAAACTAACCCTCATCACTCACCCCAGACGTCAATATATTAAAACTAGCTCTTTTCACTAGCCCCAGACGTCAATATATTAACACTAACCCTCATCACTCACCCCAGACGTCAATTTATTAAAACTAGCTCTCGTCACTCACCCCAGACGTCAATACATAGAAACTAGCTCTCGTCACTCACCCCAGACGTCAATATATAGAAACCAGACCACATCACTCACCCTAGACGTCAATATAAAGAAACTAGCCCTCGTCACTCACCCCAGACGTCAATATAAAGAAACTAGCTCTCGTCACTCGCCCCAGACGTCAATATATAGAAACTAGCTCTCGTCACTCACCCCAGACGTCAATATATAGAAACCAGACCACATCACTCACCCTAACCGTCAATATAAAGGAACTAGCCCTCGTCACTCGCCCCAGACGTCAATATATAGAAACTAGCTCTCGTCACTCACCCCAGACGTCACTATATAGAAACCAGACCACATCACTCACCCTAGACGACAATATAAAGAAACTAGCCCTCGTCACTCACCCCAGATATCAAGACATAAAAACTAGCTCTCGTCACTCACCCCAGACGTCAATATAAGGAAACTAGCTCTCGTCACTCACCCCAGACGTCAATATATAGAAACTAGTTCTCGTCACTCACCCCAGACGTCTATATATTAAAACTAGCCCTCGTCACTCGCACCAAACGTCAATATATTAAAACTAACCCTCATCACTTACCCCAGACATCAATATATTAAAACTAACCCTTATCACTCACCCCAGACGTCAATTTATTAAAACTAGCCCTCGTCACTCACCCCAGACGTCAATATATAGAAACCAGGCCACATCACTCACCCTAGACGTCAATATAAAGGAACTAGCCCTCGTCACTCGCCCCAGACGTCAATATATAGAAACTAGCCCTCGTCACTCAACCCAAACGTCAATATATAGAAACTAGCTCTCGTCACTCACGCCAGACGTCAATATATAGAAACTAGCTCTTGTCAACTCGCCCCACACGTCAATATATTAAAACTTGCCCTCGTCACTCACCCCAGACGTCAATATATTAAAACTAGTCCTCGTCACTCGCCCCAGGCGTCAATATATATAGAAACTATCCCTCGTAACTCACCCTAGACCTCAATATATAAAAACTTGCCCTCGTTACTCACCCAAGACGTCAATATATAGAAACTAGCTCTCGTCACTCACACAAGACGTCAATATAAAGAAACTAGCTCTCGTCACTTGCCCCAGGCATCAATATATAGAAACTAGCTCTAGTCACTTGCCCCACACGTCAATATATTAAAATTAGCTCTCGTCACTCAACCCAAACGTCAATATATAGAAACTAGCTCTCGTCACTCACGCCAGACGTCAATATATAGAAACTAGCTCTTGTCACTCGCCCCAGGCGTCAATATATATAGAAACTAGCCCTCGTCACTCACCCTAGACCTCAATATATATAAAAACTTGCCCTCGTTACTCACCCAAGACGTCAATATATAGAAACTAGCTCTCGTCACTCACACAAGACGTCAATATATAGAAACTAGCTCTCGTCACTCACACAAGACGTCAATATAAAGAAACTAGTTCTCGTCACTTGCTCCAGGCGTCAATATATAGAAACTAGTCCTCGGCACTCACCCCAGACGTCAATATATTAAAACTAGCCCTCGTCACTCACCCCAAACGTCAATATATTAAAGCGAGCCCTCATCACTCACCCCAGACATCAATATATTAAAACTAACCCTCATCACTCACCCTAGACCTCAATATATAGAAACTAGACCACATCACTAACCGTAATGGTAAATTAAGCTTTACATCACTTAAAAATTATGGTGTCATTTTAAAAGACGTAAGAGTACAATTATTCAAATATAATATTATTAAGTGTGATATCAATATTGTTTGAATATCAATAATCAAGTTAGTTAGATTAATCTAGATAATTTACTTAAACAATTAGTTTTAATTTTATAATGAACTCAAAGACCTAAGACTAAGAATAATTTCCAAATATACGTTTCCACCAGTATTAATACTATATTTACTAATGGTAAAACAGCTCTGAATATTATTAACGTTATACTGACAGAAGAAGATATTAAATTTAATAGCTAACACTGAAATGTAAATAAAGTTAAAAATAAAACTTAAAATTAGAAACTGATGGCGTAAAACAATTACACTGTAAGGTGGAGATCTAAACTTAATTTCTTCATCGTTTAAAGTAATAATTTGTAAATTTTTATTGGGATACAAAATTAGTAATTAATTAATTTAAGATAAATATAAGTAATGTGTTGAATTCTCTTCTCCGATCACAAACAGACATTATTTAAATATAGCTTAGGATTAAAATATAAATGCTATAGTTTAACAATAGATTAGATCAATAATAAGAATACCGATTGTTTTGAATACTACTTTAGTTTTTCGTTTTATAGATTCGACTTCATTCTTAATTTTTTAAACTATAATTGTTTATAATAAATACGTCTTGTAGTCTTACCCTTCCCTATTCAGCCTATCCTGTTTAAAACTAACCTAGATTAGACGGATACCAGGGCGTACATACAGTCTGATTTTGGTAGGAAAAACAGTAGACAATTTCTGGAAAAGTTACTAGATTTCTAGAATGTATCTCTACGCCAAAACATATTATTTGAAAGACCATATGTTTAGCAGCTGTCAATTTTGACAGGCAAAGTTTTGAAACCATGAAAACAATAAAAACTATAATAATAAAAATAAATGACAAATTTAATTTATTTTAATAAAAGTAAAATATTTTTTTAAAATGCACTTTTTTATTTTTTTCATGTGTATAAAATAAAATATTGAAAAAAAGGATAGAAGAGCAAGGCCTACACAATTTTCAGAAAACTGTAGGCCTCAACGTTCACAATTAAAACACAACTAAAACACATAATTATGTAATTTTTGGGGTACATCAGTCCCATTCTGAAGCAGAAGAGAGTAAAACACAGTATAATATGTTGGATGTAACGGCTTAACTTGACTTAATATTTTGATGAGGTAATTTTAGAATAATTTTATGTCGGTTAAACCACGTTTTCAAATTTAAGAGTTAGTTACTATCACCCCTGGATTTGTCTAAAGGTGTAGCAAGAATTTTAAAATATAAATTAAAAATTATAAATCTATTAGTATGTAGGACACCGTCCAAAGTGATTAGCTTGCAGGTGCCATAGGACCTATAGAAGTGGAGGTAACACAGGTACACATACTACCAGGGATTAATAAATTAATTAAGTACTCAGACTTTCGATGTTCTAGTGCAGGGGTCCCTAACCCTATGCCCGCGGGCACCATTTTGCATCTGCCCGCCACTTTTTGACTACAGCTAAAAATTCTTAACTAATAATTTTAATCTGTCACTTTTCCGACAAAAATCAAGTTTGTGCTTATCTCCAGGTATGCTGTTCTCAAGAAGTTGGTGATTGAAAGCCCCCCTTTACCCAATCCCTCCCACTCATTCCTCTTTCTTTGCCAGCTCATTTTCAAAGTGTACTTTATTACTCACTAATACCATGTTAGTACTTCTACTTCCTTTGTAAATATCTTGACATGGGTCTACCAAGCTTTGTCGCATGAATAAACACAGAATAAACATATAAACATGTATTTAAAAAAAGGACCATAGCACCAAAATGATGGTGAGTAGTTAAATATGTCCTTGTGTATTTATTTTGGTCTTGTTAAAATCGTTAATAAAGAAGTATTGTTTTTATTTATTGACATTGACTTTTGGTTTGATGAAAATTCTTTCAATTCTTTAAATTGGTTTTAGACTAACTTTGCGTGTGTACCAGTTGTGTTATTTTATATTTTTTAAATTTTAAACTCACAATTATTTTATATAATATGTATTTGTGTGTGTTTTATTTGCATTATGAATTATGATCGGCTATAAATTTAGTTGAAATGTGATTGGTGCCCACCGTACTACCGTTAGTTTTGAATGTGCTCTTAGGTACAAAATCGTTGGGGACCTCTGTTCTGGGGCATTGTGCCAGTATTATTAACCGATTGAACATCGACTATTAAATAGTCACAATTATTAACGACAGTAAATTGAGATATAATACAACAATAAAATTCATTGAACAAAACAATGAGATGTACCCTCTTGTAAACTAAACAATGGTTCACATACATATTTTACGAATCGTCTCCATGATGACATGTCTAACGTAAGAATAGAGAAAAACAAATTTGTTATTTAAATAAAATTTAAACTATTTTCAGTTAAACAGACAATAATTAACTATAAAGGTTTATTAATGAAATACATTTAAAGTATTTCGAAAACAAGTTAAGTATTATTTAGACAAATTCATTTGAAATCTTCAAGATTAATCAAAACGTGACACTTACAATATGGATTACCTTTTGTTCGGTTACAGAAAGTTTATTAATTACGGGTTAATTATCCCTTTAGATATATACTCCTTTCAATAAGGGAGAAATGTTCACTAAGATTAGTTATTTAGTCCCACATAATGAGAAGCTATCCATCCTTCACAAAAGTTGATAAGCTCAAAATAATTAATCATCGTTTGGATTCTGACGTAGTAGTTGAAAATAAGCAAACTAAAAAAGCTTACCGAAACTGTTGATTTTGTTGTTGAATACCTTGACATGTGCACCAAAGGAAATACACTTAGGAGAACTTTCCAAAATTCATCCTTTAATGTTGGTGTTTCTAGTCCTGGACTAAAGAATATAATCGTGGAATTACGTGACTTTTCACTTCCCGGTTTATTTAAATCGCCATTCTTAACAAATATGTTTAGGATGGTACACGATTGCATTCTGGGATTGTCTCCCCAAATTTAACTAGTCATAGACACAATATTCACAAACCAACCTATTAATTTATATTTATAAATAACGAAACATTTTTCAAAAAATCTCTACATAACAAATCTTTTTGCAAAAATATTCACTAACCAACCTATTAATTTATATATATATATATATATATAGATGCCAAAAAGCTATTTACAAAAATCTTGAACATAAATCTTTAACCTACCTATAAATTTACATTTATAAAGGCCTAAAGGTTCTTTAAAATATCTAAAATATAACTAATCATATTACAATATTTTTATAAATTAGTTTTTATTGAACGAAATCATGAATAAACGAAAATTAAATACCAACAAAACTGACCAAACTCAATGTCTATTAGATTTTCGAGGTTTCATTCATTTTATAACCGCCGTATGAATGCCTGAAAAGCATAAGACCATCCTGATCTCTTAAAAATCTCATCAATACAATGCTCGGACAAGTTGGTAAAAGAATTACGTTAGTAGGATAATAAAACTTAAAACATTTAAAACACATAGTCATTATTATTATTATTATTATTATTATCATCATCAAATTTAAAAATAAAACCAAACAATTTAAGGGCCGGTATTAAGACTACCGGATGAATATTACTATCGGGAGGTTAAAGTTAGCGACCAGATAAAGGTTATAAGCCACTTTAATATTCTCTGCGTATTATGAATTGAATTTATCTGCCGGATATCTATGTGTAGGATAATGTGACGTAATTTGCCACCCTACCTTGTATTTCCCTATATTTTTATAATTGTTGTGAATAATTTCCAATTTATTTTTGTATGAACTTAAGCACTTCGAAGTTATCACGCTGGTTGCCGGCCTGACTAATAACACTATTTACAACCATTCATATAATAAAAAGACGGAAGGAACAACGTATAACATTGTTTTAAATAATTTAAACAAGGGATTTTGATTATAGGAAGAACACTTACCTTTTATTAAACATATTAATTATCCTTTTAAGAAGTTTGTTGACTTATTTTTAATGAACGTCAGCCATGTTTGATTTCAACGCATGCGCAAATCTGTCAAACAAGTGAGTGGCGGGTCTCGTGATTGTAAAAGAAGGAAAAAGAAGAAACAAGGCAATATGTAAATAACTCAAAACTAGCGCGATTTTCAATTTTGACAGATAGAAATAAACATTTAATTCTTTTATGAAAACATTGTTCACATTCATTGGGATATATTTCAATATTTATATTAAACTTGCATTGTATTTGATTTTTATCCTTAGCCCATAGCCAACGTTTTATTTTTTGTTTTAATATATTAGTTTTCTCTATGGACTGGGAAGTAAAAAATAGAACATTTTTAAATTTGATTTTTGGAAGACTTTCTGAAGGAGACTGAGCTTTCTTCCTCGGTGTTGGTCTAATATTGAGCCAAATCTGTGGAGCTCATAATTCAAATTATTTTAAAGTGAATTAACGGTTGTAAATTAAAGTACAGGTAGAAAAAATGGAAAGCTATGTGTGTGTGCAAGAACTAGACTGTTTATTTTCGTTTGAATTGTGGAAGAATTTGCATGACTAAAGTGAAACAAATTTCTTAATTTGGTGTTTCAATATGGACTAATTCATGGTTGAGGTCAAACCAACTCTTCAACTTTAAAGTCATATGATTTCTTTTTTCTCCTATCAAAATCAGAATTCATTTACGATGTTTCAGAAAGACAGACTAATGCAGATAATTTAGTAACATTTTATTTTATGTCTAATTATTAATTTTATTGATTATATTTTTATTTCTTTTTGGTTTCAACAATACTATTTTATACTTTGTTAAATTAGAATCATCCGGAATTCCATAGGTAGGATTGGGATGTGGTAAAAAGGGAAACCGTAATAAATCCACAAAATTGCCAACAATTGTTATTTTATACATTTATTTTTATTTTAGTCTAAATTACATTTTATGTCAACAATCCATTTTTATCTAAATCGCTCATGTTTTATTTTAAGTACTCCCCAGGGGTCTCGAATATTGAGATTCGTCGTGCCACTGTCTGAATTAGCCAAGGTAAATGTTTTTATTTTATTTGTATTATTATTACTATTTTCCTCCTAGATACTAGGGGTGGCGCCCAACAAAAACACAATTTTTATACATCTTGATGTTAACTATTGTTACATAAACAAGATTCAGAAGACACTGATATTAAACCAGAAAACTACATATAAATTATATAGCACACGTTTTTTTTTGTTATTTTTAATTACAATAAATATATTTTAATGTATAAAACGCAAGGTTGGTACTGTTTTACTGGTGCGCGCATGCCTTTAAGCTGGGCTACAACCGTTACAACTTAGCTAGTGGTGACAACGGTCAACATTTGTTAAATAATGGCGGCTAAATAAATTCGAGGACACAGATGGCGTCACGTGAGCGCAGAAGCTAAGATTTCTTGCAAGTACTAATTTCTGTGTCTGCCAAAATGAGGGCAGAGTTTGGTACAGCGTTTACAAATTCTCATTTATTGTACTCAAATTTTTATAATTTGTTCTTATATAAATATAATTCTACAAATAGATTGTAAGTTTTTATAAAAGTGTGAATTAAATGCTCTTACTTTATATAGTTAGAGCCCGTGCTTGTGCTTACTTATCACGTGAACCAAGATTTTAACCTAAAAACAGAATCTGATAGGTAAAACCTTATGAAAAACAACGCGTCACTATGGCAACCCCAATTTTAACTTTCAGATAAAAGTTATCAGGTAATTAAACATACCGATAAAAATGTGATGGATAAATACATTTTATCTGGCAGATATATACTATCTGGTGGTTATAAGACGCACTTTTAACTTATCAATCAGAAAAAAAACTTTTAGCGGCCAGATTAATATCCATACAGGAGTCATGAGACCGGCCCTAATTAAATAAAACTATTAAATTGTTTCCCTTGTCAGGCGAGCGACTCAAGCTGCTCTTGGTGGCATTTTGGTGAAGCAGTCCATCTTCCATAGCAGATTTATTCATTCTTTCACGATCTGTATTGCCTAGGCCTTAGACGCACGGCTGTGTCGATACCGGTATCTCATGTACCTGTTCCAAGCCGTTCCAGTTACATACTTGGAAGAGTTCCACGTTACCGATACAGCTCTGCTCTGAGTGACCACATTATGGAGACCACTTTTACCTCATCAAACTGTATAATATCGCTTTGATATTAAATGAAACTTAAATTAGTTTAAAATATGTTAAAACATTATAAAACCATATTTAATGTGTTTAGAACCTAGACGCGTCATTCTGAACTTAATTAAACATATACATCATCCTAATTAAATATATACATTATTGGCCATATTAATTAAATCTATCAATCATCTCATTAGGACCTAGATAAAATCTTGAATATAGGTATATAATATATCAATCATCTTAACCTTTTTACATTCATTACTGTTTCCATCCTGTGGCCTGAGTCAGTTTTTTATTCGAGCCATATATTTTCCGCTACCGGTGTGCTAGGCCGGTCGTAGCTTCATATGCCTCATAACATAACTTAGACTATGACAGGCACAACATCCAGCCCCCGACGGTTAATTTATTAATGTGAAAGGATAAACACATATTTCACCAATGATAAATTCTTTGGCCATAGCGGGAATCGAGTCCTGGATCTTTAGCTCTGTAGACAGCCAGGCTACCCACTGAGCTAAGGTGTCGGATAGTTAATAATCTCAACTATATTTACTAAACATATTAATGCAGGTCCACAAAAATTCAATTTTGTTTTATTTTTGGTGTACAGTTGCCTCTAGTTTTGAACAGAAGGTTTTATTGAGTTGTCTTTGATATGTCTACGTTAATAATAGAGTATTTATTAGTGTTTACATGCCTAATAAAACATAGCAGGAATCGTATAATACAATCGGGTAGTAAGACGCGTTGATAAAATAATAATAATAAATTATAAACTAGATTATTATAAGCAATAGCAAATGAGTGTTGACACAACTTGGCCAGACTTTAAAATAAACCAACAAATTTAATTTTTATGAGGAGTGAATTAAATTATTAATAATAAACTTTAGTGTACTTGATAAACTAATATGTATACATGAGTATTCGTTTGGACATATTTTAGTTTGCTGTAATTTGATTGAACTGAAAACATTTAGGGTGTGCTTCAAACAAATGATCTATATTAATAATTTAGCTCGAAGCTGTGTTATTAATTTTATATCAGTAAAAAAGACAACTATGATTGGTCAGGAGAGTATTTTATCTTGATTTTTACTTAATATGTAATATACTACAAACAACGGAATTCTTCATCATTAGGGTTCATTTTACACTCTAACCTAAGTTTCACCTACACTTATGTGCACAAGACAAAGGAGTCAGTCTTGTCTTTTATGGTCCATAGTAGACACGAATGCCGGAGAGGTTGATGTGTTTGTTCATACATTGTATTAAGACGTGGAGCACGAAATACCAATAGGTCTATCGTTACTATCATGATCGACAGGTGACCGGTTAAAGTCATATGTTGAGATATATGTGATCAGCAAAGGTGGGTTCGCGGACTAAATACCAGGTTCATCGATGAGTAGGCTGGAGTTCAAATCTAGATCATGTGGTGTGATGGAGTTTAATTCCTAAATATCTTACTACTTTAGCTCCAGGTAAATACAAGAAAACTTTATTTTAATTCTACTTCCTGTTTCTACTCCCCATCATTGCCAAGTAGAAATATGAGGCTGTGAAACATATATCTATGCTTTTAATTTGTTTCTGTCATTGTTCCCGCTCCTCTTTAGTGTGAAATGGTGGTGTTAAACATATATCTGTGTTTGTAATTTGTTTTTGTCATTGTTCCCGCTCCTCTTTAGTGTGAAATTATGGTGTTAAACATATATACGTGCTTGTAATTTGTTTTTGTCATGGTTCCTGCTCCTCTTTAGTGTGAAATAATTATGTTAAACATATATCTGTGCTTGTAATTTGTTTCTGTCATTGTTCTCGCTCTTCTATAGCCTGTCCTAGAAGCTGATACTTGTAGAAAACTGTAACTGTAAACACGATCCCAGTCTCCTTAAATTATCCCGGGGGACTCCGGCGCTCAAAGAGTCCCGGTCCGACTGTCACGAGTTATTGGGGGCTGGCAGGACATTTCCCACCGGGCTTAGACCCCCCTTTTTCACGCTCATCTATTGACCCTGTCTCGACAAGCTGCTGGGGAGCTGTACCACAACGCGAGATCCAGGTGGACATTCTATACGGATTAATGGAGGTACAGGGTGTGAGGTATTAACAACTCTCTACATTGACCTTCTGAGAGTAGCTTTAGTGTAACACTATACACGGATTAATGGAGTCTTCAACAATAGTCTACTAGATTAAATTGTTACCTTTTGAGTATATTTTTCTATTTATTTAACTCTGTTGTACATTAAAAATATATTATTTTTCTTTATTGTTATTGCATAAAAATCTATGTAATAAAGAGATAGGTATTAGTATTTTAGTCTAGTCAATAGTTATATATGTAGAATTTTGGAATGTGGTAACTATATTAATACTTAATAGTTACCACATTCAATGTTAATAATATGTGCTTTCTATAGTTGTTTATACCGTAGATTCCCAGCTCCTAAGGTAGGATAGAGGCTTAGGAAGGGGGTCTTGGGGTTTCAACTCCACCCCTTCCCAGAGATTTTCCGAGTCTCTCAATATCATACTTAAAGATATAATTTTATCAAATGTCAATAAATGTATAGAGGCAATAACTTTTTTAAACTCTTCCAGTAAGGGACCACTCCAAATACCTTCTAAAGTCCTTTTATTTTCCAAAAACTTCCAGTTGAACATCACCCTAAATGGCTTCTAGATGCATCCGATAAAAAAAAACCTAAGAGGCCACGCCAAATAACTTCTATACGTATTTAATAATCTTTTTACATCCAAGTAAAAACCACTCCAATTATATTCTAAAACATTTAATTTAAAAAATGGGTTCTGTGAAAACCACTTTCAAAAAGTTTTTAAGGCATCTATTTAAAAAAATATTCCAGGTGAATTTCTAGGGCATCCAATATTAAAAATTTGTTTGTTGTTAATATAGCTTCTAATGGCATTTATTTTGAAAAAAAACTGGATGAGGAAAACTCTAAATAGCTTCTATGTGCATCAAAATATTTAAAATATATATATTAAAAAAAATTCTGGAGGATACTACACTAAATAATCTCTAGGAGAATCCCTATTTCAAAAACTTTAAGTGGTATCACTATTGCAGATCTATTTTAAAGGAGTGTAATGTTCACAGATTCTCCAAACGAGGACTACTAGATTACAAATAGATTCGAGGAGCATCAAATTGATTAAATAGAAAGTCTTAACATCGGGTCATAAAATTACGATTTTGAAACTTCCCCCTCCCGATATTAAACTATCCCTACGCCCATGATTGTATATTAGTGTTTAAGACTTTCCACCAGATCGTCGCAAGTTTTTCTACAACATTGTAAGTGGGGTAGTTGTAATTACTATGGTGAATGTCCCCCAGTGGTTCTGAGAAAGGAGAGTCACCGTCACACGGTTGAGAATGAGCGAGCGAAAGTTCATTTTATTCTCTTAGATTTAATAAGCTTCAGAGTAACATTTTAGAAAACATTCTCTCTGACCACACCTTAGTTAGTTAACCTCTTGCCATCGTAGCACATTGTGTTTTTCACATCGACTCAAGTAAGTTTGGTTGTTTGATAATTTTCTCTTTATGAATTCATAACTGTTTAACGGTAGCTCACAAGACTTCCTATATAAGTCTAAGTTTTAATTTATCTTCATTTTTTTTAAAATTTATTTCTCAGTATCCATAATTATGGTACCATAGTATCGAAATTTGTAATAATGAAGTAATCCAGCATCTTTACAGTGCTGGAAATCAAAAAGGAATAATGGGACCAGGGAACAGATAAGACTTAGATTATTCCACACCACTTAATTACTTCATTAAATTTGTTTGGCAGATGTTAATCTTAAAGTTTTATTTTTATTTCACAACATATTTTAACTTAAAACATTATTTTGTTCATACGATATTGTGTATCTCAAAATTTTTGTATCAACAGTTTTAACGTGTAAACATATATTTTAGGTTTTTCATCAACTCGTATATGGTCCAGTTGATGATGCATTATTGATTGTATATAAATCTTCATATCTGACAATATGTTTTTTTCACTAGAAGTAAATTCTAATCATACATTTTGACTTGTAATTTAACTCAATACATCTACCAATTTAGTGACTGCTATTCTGTTAATTTATATATATATATATATATATATACAAGTTGGTAGATGTATTGAGTTAAATTACAAGTCAAAATGTATGATTAGAATTTACTTCTAGTGAAAAAAACATATTGTCAGATATGAAGATTTATATACAATCAATAATGCATCATCAACTGGACCATATACGAGTTGATGAAAAACCTAAAATATATGTTTACACGTTAAAACTGTTGATACAAAAATTTTGAGATACACAATATCGTATGAACAAAATAATGTTTTAAGTTAAAATATGTTGTGAAATAAAANTATATATATATATATATAGAGAGAGAGAGAGAGAGAGAGAGAGAGAGCAATCTAAGTCTTAACCTTTAAGCTCAAAAGTGTTGCCCCATTTTATTATCATTTGAATGAAGGTGATTCTGTGAGATATAAATATTCCCCACGCCGTAGCGTACAGTAGACTGTCCATATCACACATGACTGTACTCTTGGAAGCTTCAGTGCA
Source organism: Timema shepardi (assembly GCA_902151425.1). Lineage (NCBI taxonomy): Eukaryota > Metazoa > Arthropoda > Insecta > Phasmatodea > Timematidae > Timema > Timema shepardi. The sequence continues at coordinate 72,492 of CABFVX010000918.1, forward strand.
CGTATGATAATAACGGATGTGCGATGATCGAATCTTGCCAAGCTCCTCGTCATAAATAAGTTATCAGAGCAACACGCCGATTGTTTGGAAATTCTGGCACAAAAACTTTCCCTGAAATCCGGTCACTGCTAAGCTGCTTACCTCCAACACTGAGCCGAGTGTTTCCGAAAACACGCGACTTTCCCCGATGAATAATCATGTGGAACGCTCCCACCCGTGTTCTATTGCTGGGAACATGGTCTGGATACGAGTGGAGGATCAGAATATGTAGTGTGGGTTGCATTCTTTACACACGAGAAGCAGATTAACATGCGAACGCCTTCCTATTTTAGCAAGTCGTGTTTCTATTAACAGGATCAGAGAGCCGCACTAAATATATTACACACACCACGTCTTACTAATCGGCCAGTATATATACATTTATTTATATTATGACATAAGGATGAAAGGTTAGAGTAAAAATTTAATGTAGCTGTATTTTCGTGAAGCTAGAGCGATAAGTAGATACCGTTTAGATAAAAACATACTCAGCCCAACCAGCCCCAATGTGAACTCTCACCTCCTTGTAAACGCTATATCAAATTTATAAATATTATTAAACAAACTACAAAAGGTTTATTAATATGTGACAACTTTTAGTAATAATTTAATATACAGAATTAAATATTCAATAATGATTGATGATACAATATAGTCTATTGTTGAATGGTTACACAATATTTGAAAATATTAATATAATTATTAGGGAAATATCAATAATCTAAAATTGTGTATAAGGAAACGAACATGTTCTCTAAAATATAAAATGGTTTGTCAACCCAATAATATAAATTACAGATTAGTATTTTTTTTTAAATGAAGCTATTATACTTTATGGATTGTGTCTGACTGCTTCTAGATGTTTTCAAAAAGCCACAGAATGCTAATGTTGGTATTACTTGATCATCTTATCATAATTGATTATCTTTTAAAGACGAGAGTTGCAAAAGTTGTCATTCCTTGCTCTCTTTATCATAGTTTCTTAGCTTTTAAAGGCACTAATCTCTAATGTTGTTACTGCTTGCTCTCCTTGTCATAGTTCATTAGCTTGTGAAGCGACTGATGACCGGTACTGGTAAAAAGTGAAAGATTTATTACAGCTCTTCAAGAATTTTAAATTAGGTGTAACATCATTTTATTTGTTAAGTAACCACTTATAATTTCTCAACTAACACACTTTTATTTAATATTTAATGAAATATTATTAAAACTTCAATAAATGTATAAGAGTTTTTTGTAAAAATAAAAAATGATTAGGATGGTTCCCAATATTATCTACTTTAAAACTAATTTAGTAACTCAGAGCCCACAAATAGCTACCCCCTCCTCCCCAAAAACAACTTAAACTCCTGTGAACACGTTTAATGAGAAGATTTGCATCTTTCTCCTGACAATTCGTTGAAAGCTACCTTCCTGCTGGAAGGAACATACTCTGCAATGCACTTGCTCGCCATTGACGAGGAGGTCCGCGTTTGAATCCTCTTAGTTAAACTAAGGTCCACGTTAATGTGGGTGCAATTGCTCTTATACAATATTTTGACTAAGGTGGTCCTAGCCCTTGTCATCTACATCTGTGAACACGTAGGAGAATATGTTAGTCTCGTAATGTCGGTGACGGGAAATGTTGGGTTTCAAAGACAGGCTGGATGTACTAAAGATATTTTATAAATGGTATCTCACTCTCCCTCTACGCAAATTCTACCTTTATCATCACTCATTCAGTGAACATAAGTGAATAGTTAAAGGTTTGTATACCGTAGTGCACAAAAAAATCAACATTCAATGACATTTAAGTTAAATGTACTAATAAAACCTTTCTATTAATAGTATGGCGAATATTCAATATAAAATTATATTTTTCTTATGAATACATTAGCAAAGAAAACCAATTCCTAGTAAAAAAGTATTTTCCAAGAGCTAATTTGTAAACACTTGTCGATCCGCCAACATTCGCAAAGCTTCAGTTTGAACGATAATTGTGTGGTAATGTTGGTGGTGTTTGTAACACTACACCTCCTACCCTTCTAAATGACCTGGTATGGGGTAGTTTCCACCCCTATTGCTCACCCTCGAATAAACGTTACAAGACCACTTGGTCACACCACCTGCTGCCGGAGAGTAAAACATTCACACACACAATTACTGGGACACATACTGGTTCAACATTGCTATACTGTTTGTAGGGAGATATGATATTGCTTCAACATTGCTATACTGTTTGAATGAAGAGATGATACTGGTTCAACATTGCTATACTGTTTGTATGTAGAGATGATACTGGTTCAACATTGCTATACTGTTTGAATGTAGAGATGATACTGATTCAACATTGCTATACTGTTTGTAAGGAGATATGATATTGCTTCAACATTGTTATAATGTTTGTAAGGAGAGATGATACTGCTTCAACATTAATATATTGTTTGTA
>CABFVX010000918.1:96224-126350 GCA_902151425.1 Timema shepardi
CCCCATGATTTTCGGAAGTGGCAACATGTGTTTTTGCACTGTGCCAATTAATAACTAAAAAAAACAAGGCAATACTATATCACAAATTCACACGGCAAGCCAGTTGCTCCCCCGCTAGAAGATTCCGACTACTTGATTTTTTTGTATCTTAAATATTTTTTTCTCGCTAATCTTTTAGGGTGCAAAACGCCATACTTGGGTGCAAAACAGTGCAAAACAGGACTTTTATCTTGGCATTAAAAAATACCCAATTATTGAGTTGGGGGCTACACTTAACTTGCCCCCTCCCCACCTTTTTCCATTTTAAATATTTTTTTCTTGCAAAAATATTCAGGTGAAAAACGCTATACTTGGGTGCAAAACAGGACTTTTAAGATGGTATTTAAAAAATGCAACGTTTTGATAGTGGGGGGGCTACCCTTAACTTGCCCCCTCCCCCTTAACATAAACAGTCGTACCTTCTCTTGGGTTATGGTGCAAACGTAATACTTGGTTGCAAAACGGTGCAAAACGGTGGTGTAATTAAATTTTAATTTTGAGGAGGGGGCAACTTAAGTGATCTCTTTCTTTAACTAGAAACATCAGCCGTGAATTGAATGAAAAGATCCTTCCATTGATCACACCATCGAGCTCTTGTATGTACAATTGTTTGAGTGGATGTAAGTTCCGTACAGGATATGTACACAAGCTGAGATCATGTTAAGTAGATACATATTTTCATTAGTGATTTATGGGATGTTTAGAGAATGAGAGCTTGTGTATTTATTTTGAAGAGCTAAAGTCCATCGCAGCACTTTTACAGAAACATTGAGAAAGAAGTAACATCTAGGTCCATCTGAGAACATAACAATCCACTCCCCATTTCCCAGAGCTACATTAAAAAATATAATTCCGAAACTATCGGTTTTATAAAAATATATTTCAAATTTAAATTTTTATTTTATTATTGTGCTACAACTTAACACTGATCTATTTCATACATCAAATAGTTACGGAGATAAGATCAAAATTTAAAAATTTCGCTGTTATAAAGAACCATTAAAGTACTTCTCATAGGAAAATGAGAGTTTCCATTTTATTTGTAATGTTAAACAATGCAAAGATACGAGTTTTAATAAGAATCGTTAAAGTTAGTTTGGAGAAAAACGATTCTTTATCCTTTCTCGGAGGAACCTTATGAAAACCCTAAATACCAAGCTTTAGTCTGATCGTTAAAGTGGTTTAGGCTCTTGACCAAAATACAGACAGGCGGGCAGAAATAGACAGAGGACAGCCTCGCAAAAACATTAGTGGGTCATGAAACGTCATTATCAATTAAAATCTCAATTTTTTTTACTATCACAATACTTTCTCTACCAGACGGGTTGCGAGAGAGTTAAAAACCTTTTCTATATGATAAAAGAAACTTTATTTCTGTAAAGGTAAATAAAAAATTCCTAAAAATAAAGGAATAAATAAACTAAAGATTATCTTAAAGAGGCTCCACTAGTGTTGCGAATACATAGCTACAATTCGAAGGATAAATTAGTGCCTACTTAGGAGTGACATAGCAATTAAAATAAACAAACTTTGTCAACATGATTACTTTTGGAAGATCATGATGATAGATATTTAATATGTTTCTGTAACAGTCTGTAATAATATAATTTCATCCACCCCTTTACGTACATTTTAGATTATAAGCTATATATTCAAAACTATTATATATTTTAATCTTGTTTTTGGCTCTGGGTTTGGAAGGTATTTCGTAACGCTTCTGTCCTCTTGCCCAAACAGGCTGTAGTCTTCTTGGCAAGCAAAGAAGGGTGTGAAGTATGGAGAAGGGGTGCCATGCTGTTATTTATAGAAATTTCTGGATCATCAGTGACAAATAAATCTTCGGAGATGTGCAGTTCACTTCAGCAAACGGTATCTCACCCCAAGTCTTCACGGAGACTTCGCACGGGTAGCATGCACATATCTAGTCGGGAACTTTGATCTATGCTATACGCTGCACTTTGATATACATGTGATATAAGTTCACCGCTAAGTATATGCGGAGATGTCACAAAGGTATCACGCTTAACCCACGTCCAGTATTTCAATACGAATTATTTGATATAGTTACTCCCTGCCACGGAGGAGACTCAGTAATGTGACACAGTCATCCCACGTCAATAATTCCGTCATGTATGATATCGGATCGCGTGACCTATACATTCATATTTTATAATTGAACGATTTATTAATATGTTTTGGAATAAAAAGATTACAAACCATTTCAGAGCAGATTTTTATTACATGTTTAATAAATAAATTACCCAACACACCCATCGAAAAATGAATAATACAAGGGTGATGTAAGCAAGGCCGTAGCCAGGGGGGGTTTTGGAGGTTCAAACCCCCCTCGAAATTTTATGAACAAAATATATATGGCTTTATTAATGGTTCAAAAAATATCAAAATTAAGATACAAATACAAATTAGGGGGCTGTGTTACCATAAAAAGCACTTCAGAGAGCTTCTAGAGGTGTTAAATATTTAGAAATTTTCCTTGACTTCAGCATTTTGGGGTTTATTTTACCATGAAAAAAAAACACTTCACAGGGATTCAAAAAGTGTTTAATATTTAGACATTTTCCAAGCTTTCGGCAGCAAAAGGGTTATTTTACCATAAAAAAAACACTTCAGAGAGTCTAGAACTCTTTTTCATTTAGAATTTTTTCTAGCTTTCAGCAACTGGGGAATGTGCCAACCTGCCCCCCCTCCCTTCTTGAAATTATTGGATAGCTACTGCCTTGGATGTAGAAAATTCCGTGACGCTACATTTTTGGCGCCGTCAACGTAAAGGGCACGACTCCGTTCCACATGGGCTAAAAAACAGTCCTTTACCATCGGATCTACATCACGCTATTTTGGTTCACAAACAAACGGAAAACAATAAACGTCGTAAATCCTACACTAGAATCCGTTGATTACCAAACACAGGATTATGTGACGCAGCGTACGAAACTGCAGGCAGTTTTTAGAGTCAGAGTGCACCAAGTACGAAAAACAAAGAGATTGCGAAGTAAGTGAACGCCGACCATATATTGTCTCCATTAAATATTTTGTTTATATGACAAGTTTTATAATATTAAACATTTTAAAAGAATTACATATGTTTTAGTTAAAACTGGTTCATTTAAAATCAACTAATTAAAAATAAATTATTTAGTTATCAATTTAGTTTGTGTGTGAGGGAATTGATTAAATCAAAGTAACTTTTGATAGCTAAGTGTAATAAACTTAACTTTAAGATCTCGAAAACACTAGGGGCATAAATTTCCCACATTCAAAATGGAAGAGCAAAAAAATGATACCACTATTGAGAATAGTAATTAGTTCCATCCTTGTGCACATTAGTCTCAAACCATTTTAGATTATGAGGACATTAATTTAGAACCATAGCAATCTAGTTTAGGTGTAGAGGACACTTTGATTGAACTAGGTGCGCGTAGATAATTCAGGTCTAGAAAATGTCGAGGGCGTAGAAGTAGAAACAAAGGTGAATTTACGCATAGGCAAAGTAGGCTCGGCTCACGCCTGCAGCGGCAAATCTTGAATGACGAAAAAAAACATATATTTTTTGCCAGTTAAAATACTTTTATGGCTTAATCGTGTGTTTGATTGGTGTGGTTTTCTGTATCTGCGTACCAACATGACAGAGTATCACCTTAATTCACTCACAATCGTCTTAATTGAAGGTCACTTATTTGATAAAAGGGATTTGTCTGGCATCATCGACCAGTTCGCTCAGCTGGATAAAAGCGAAAGATACTATAGACTATTTTCTTATTGTGAACATGCTAATATTTTATCTGTAGTAAAATATTCTACAGTCTACTAATGCAGACTTTATATATATGTTTAAATTATATAATATTTGAATTTGTATGTTGTGATAGTGTGATAATGTTTATTTCAATTTTTAAGTCTTTACTTAGATTCTTACTACTTTTAAAACCTCACTATAATACATAATAGAATAATGTATTTTTTATTTGTCACTCCATATATAACATTTGTGTATATGTTATATACGTGTTGGTGTATGAGGGGCTTAGGGGGGAAACTGGGATTTAATTAGAAGGCTAGAAACTAAGGTATGGAAAGTGGGAGGAAAATTATATAGTGCCTGCGGGCGGCAAAGTCGTAAATCCACTCCTGAGTAGAAAGTAGGCTCAAAAATACTTTAGAATTAAAGAATAGCCAATTTGAGGTTTTAATGCATTTTATTAAGAGAATGGATGAAAATAGTAACAAAAATGTTATGGAGTTAGTGAAAAATTGGAAAAGTGTATTCAGGAGAGCAAGGAAAGTAATATGGAGATGCGTAGGAAATGAAGGGAAATTTTGAGGGTATTGATGACCAATTTAAGGGTGTTCGTGACCAAATTATGGGTGTTCATGACGTATTTAAGGATGTGCATGACCAATTAAAAACTAAATGAAAAGTTTGATGAGAAATTTGAGAACAATAGCGGAGAATTAAATGAAAAATGTAATGGTGTTGGGATGAATTTTAAATAATGCAGTTACGACAGTAAATTGAAAAGGGCACTGTATTCAAGAAATTAGAAAGGTTTCATAATACTAAAACAAATGATAAAGACATATTTATCCATTGAAATCCTATATAGCATATTAGAAGTTGTTAAATGGGAGTAAACGCCTCAATTAAGACCAAATCAAGTAATTGTTGAAGAATAGGATATTCTATCAATTTTTGAAATACAAATTTCATAAGACATAACTAATTACTTAGGGGCATCGAACCAAGGATTCCTGATTGAGAATCAAAACTAATTAGTCATGGGGTGTAAGACTTATTGAAGATGAAATTGAAGCGTTGTGGATTGTCCAAACCATCCAGTAGACGTCTTACCCCAATAGCCCCTTCTCCCATACTATTTCGATCCACTGTCGTCTCACCTGGAGCCACTGTGGCTGAATTTATTCTGTGACGCTGATCACGCGGGCGTTTGAAGCCAATCTACTAGGTCTGACGTCAACCCAAGTGTATCACGAGTTTAGTGAGGGCTCCTCTTGAAACTGACTTGTGGGAGACCCTCAACTTGAGAGAACAAGAGCCGACTACATGGATAGCTGGGTACTGATCGTGCAGAGCGTCGCAGTGATTGGTTCAACGTCCGTGTGTCATTAACTCGGATTGTGTCGATGAGTGCACTTTCTTTGAACTGGACCAGAGTCTCGTTTAATGGCCTTCAGGATAAGAGTTCAAGGTGTTGTCCTGCCTCCCTTACAATGTACGAGCTTATGGAACGTTTCAAACGGCGATTTGTGAAGTCAGCAACGGAGTCGAGTGAGCGGAAGAAGAAGAAGAAGAAGAAGAAATTAGTCGGCGTTGGAGTAGGACCGCACCCGCAGGATGAGGCTAATATAGTGGGAGTCAGCTGGGGCCAGATCCTACGCGCAACAAATCCACGGGGAGCGTTGGAGGAACCACCATCAGAAACAGACTTGTGCAGCCAGAGTCACAATCACAGTAGCACACACAGTTCCATATTGGCATGCTATAATGCTCCCTGAAGGGGAGAACGAGAGAAAATTACAACATGTGCACTCCCATTGGTCACAACATGTTATTGACGATATCTACTAACAGAATGCAATATCTCACAAAGGTTCTGAAACAATAAAAATGCAGAGTAATATAAGTGAAGAAAACATAAGGTAGCAAAACGAATAAGGGTTTCTTGAGATAATTGTGGAGACACTATTTTATGGGGGGTTGTATGAGAACGTGCGCTGACCACTGCTTTACACATCTCGCTTATCCGACCAGAGGTTTGGGATGTCAGTGGCAGCAACCAGGGTTAATGACATGGTTCCCAATCCCCAGGATAAGAGAATTGGTGGCACCAGGAAGTATGTAGTACAAGGATTGTGCAAGCTTTTGGAAGTGGTCCTTGATGGTAGGCTTCTCCAAGTCCTGATGTAAAGTCACGCTGCGGAAGTACCAGAGGGTGTCCACAATTATCCTTAGACATTGGTTATGGAATTCCTGCATCCCCTTACATATAAACCGACCAGGTGACCAAGATGGGACACGCATAATCGAGAAGTGGCTAGAGTAGCTATTTGTACAGTGTCAGTACATTTCTCGTGGACATGGTGCTACGTCTGAACATAAGTGAATCTAGATAACCCTGCATTTGCCTTGACTTGCTCTGTCGCGTGTAGTCTCAAGGTCAAGTTGTTGTCCAGCGTAAGTACCAGGTACTTAACGCTGTCCACTCACCTGACCTGGTATCAGAACAGATAGATAGGGGCCAGCTTGGAGTACTTAATCTTCCATATAAAGTGTAAAGCTGTGCTCTTATCTACGTTTGTACTCGTCCTCCAGGTGGTCAAACACCTTTCTGTGTCAGATGAGTCTGAAGTCTCTTCTCCACTAGCTGTCCTTGCCATAATTCCAATACTACAGTCGTGTCATCCACGTACAGTGCTAGCTTGGTGTCTGGGGTTTTGGGTATGTCGTTCACATACAGACTGAAGAGAGAAGGGCCCACGAGGGATCATTGAAGTAATTCACTGCCAAACACGGTTGAAGGCGTTTGCAACGTCAGGGAAGACAACACCAGTTGACCTGTTGATGTTGAAGATCCTCGTGACCTGCTCCATGAGGCGGAGAATTTGGTGATACGTTGCTTATCCCGCTCGAATAGCCGAACTGCTCACCCAGTAGGATAACTACCTCAAAAACATGTCAGGTCATTCTCATCAGAAGTAGTTTCTCGAATACCTTGCCCAAAAAGTCGAGCAGTCTGATCGGTCGGTAAGACGAGGCTAGGTCTGGGTCCTTAGCCGAATTATGAACGCACAGGTTGTTGAGGCGTGCTTCCAGAGCTGAGGGTAGTGAATCAGAAGCAGGATTGTTGTGATTAACTCGCCGAAGGGCTTAATCGTCTCCAAGTACAGCTTTCTAAATATCTCGTTACTTATATAATCTGGTCCGTGGGTTTAGATTATTTTAGAGCGGCTAATGCTCGTGATTTTTCTGTTGCCTGCGTGTATTCTGGTTAATATAAGTGTATGTACGAGACCACACCTATATGAACTGGGCCACGTACACAATGTGCACCATGTCTGATGGCTCGTCAGTCGGTACCGAACTGAGCCTTTAAGTGTTTAGCGAAGCATAGGTTATTTTCCTGTTCGAAGTTGGCCACCCCGTTCCATCCTGCAATAGGTGGCCTTCGTAGGGAAATCTGTAAAGATGTGCTCGTCATTTGCCACAGAGACCTGTTACGTATGTATAGGCTCTCAATGTTTTTCTCCGAGATACTGTTCTGGTATTATGGGTCTATCTTTCCAACTGCATGCACTTTGCAGCTGCAATTGACATTGCCTATCAGGCTCCTCAAAGTTTGTCAAGATTTCTTCAGCTTATTTTTCTCCCAGACGTGCCTAAGGACAGAATCAGGTAAGGAAGCTTGTGGCCTTCTCTTAGTATGGTGCCTAGGAGTCAAAGATTTGAGCATCCACTTAGTGGTGGAAGTTATGAACTCCACACCGTTATTGATTTCTACTGCCATTCAAAAAGCAGCTATGGGAAACCAACAAATTTCTCAACACATTTGCGAGCATGTCTCAGTCAGCATGACTCAAGTAAGGTTTTTCGGGGTGATCGATTAAGAACAACGCATGCCCAAGTTTCATAAGAATGGGAATGTGGTTTGTGTCTAGCTCTGCTAAGGACTTCAATACCAATCACTGTCTAATCTTTCTGGTGAAAACAAAATCAAAGATGTCCGGACGGATATCAGGATTGTAAAGGCAATTAGTTGGGGAGATGATGCGTGGATCACCAGGCAATGTTGATCCATGCAGTCATAGAGCAATTATTCACCGTGATTCCTGAACCTTCCTTAAGAGACCCGATGAAAACTTCTATGGATCCAGTCTCAAAATCCCTTTGAATAGCTCAATGCTTGTTTTGATCTTTGCGGTCTCATCCCCTAGGTTAAAGGTAGGGGGTGGAGAAATAGTGAAGATTGCGAGGAATGGGTTGGAAGGTTGAGAAGAGGTAAGAGTGGTGTAACAATGGGAAAAGGTTTGGAGAGTATTGCAAGGAGTGGAGGTGGTATTAAGGGGGGGAAGCGTTCTCGGGCAGATTATCAACCAACAAGAAAGAACTGCTGGACTGGTTCTGGAAGGGTTACCTTGGCTGGTGCCTCTGCCTGGGGGAAGGGTAGGTTGGTTCTATTGACAACGCACCAGCGAAAGATTTCACTAGTGGCTTTGCCGATGGAGCTGAAGTCACGGTCACCTTTTTTCCCCCACAGCGTGCCCCGCGAACTTCTGGCCTTTGCGTAGGCAATCCATCTTTCCACTTTGTGCATTGGATACACCTGCCGTCCCTGCTTACCGTAAGGATTTGTACGTTCAACAGCCCCGCCAAGCCGAGAAGTGAGCTCTTGATCAGTGCAGACACTTTTTTTTGGGGGGGGGGGATTATATTCTCTCCTCCGTGCAACCACGCCTCTCGTGGTCACCACAAAAAAATATATAACTCAGATTCACGCATCAATCCTTCCGCACATACTCGAACCAGAAGTAGTTCTCAAACTTAACCGGGCCACCGGGTGACTTGTGTTTCTTCACCTTTACAAGTAGCCAATACAGTACTGATAGGGAATACAGTCTCGCAGTATGTTTCTTGGGAGTCAGAACTAAAGCGAAGTTAGACAGCTGCTGCCTCTCTCTGGTACTTTGGTCTCATTTCCACTGGGAGAGAACCTGGGGGACCAATTTCATTGGAAACCCCATCTTCGCATGCTCCTCTTAGATATCGTCAGGCTTTGTGCGAGTCAGGAGTCCCTTAACAATAAATCTGACCATTCACTCCTTTCCCAGCTCAGAGAACCAATGCTGGATTTCTAAGCTAAGCAGGAACGCCTGCAGGGATGGTCATAATTATCAGACCCCCACTGGAAAGGTACTTGGACATCCGGTTGACTCCCTACATCCACTGGTTTGCTAATCTTATACTGGGTGGCCTTTGCCACCTTGGATAAATCCTCCACATCACAAAGAATGATGGAAGGGATATATTTTTCTTGGCTTCATGAGCCCTCCCTAGAGTTACTTGTACCTAGTTGGGGTGAGGAGTGGATTTTCCCCTTCAACAAGTCCTACGATTTGAAACCCATCAGCCTCATCATCGGACCCCTTGATCGATTTATCATGCATCAACGAGAGATATGATCATGAATACAGTTTATCTACATCCATGGACTCCTACGAGCTGTCAACACGCGGGAATCTTGCTAATAAGTCTTTCAAGTCTGACGAGAAGTCAGATAGGTGCTTCTTTCCACATGACACCACTTGGTGAGAGGTTCCAGCGTTAACGCAGGTTTGTTGGACCTTTGCAGTGATACGAATGTCAGTGCCACATACTGCGATCTTTACCACTTAAAGATTTCTGGGCTTCCCCTTGTCATGCCTTTCATTAGAATCGTTAGGTTTATACCTATCGTTCTGGGGGGACCTTTCGCCTTCTTTACCGGTTCCCGGGCTGGAAACACTTAAGAGACTCTCCATTCCTTGTTGACCACCAGTGGCACGCTCAACCCTTGGAGTTGGAAGGTCCCCGCGGGACTGGCTCTCATCGACATCACTACTGAAGTTTTTCAGGAAGTTAGCACTAATCCCTTAGCAGATTCCCGAGGAAGCCATACAGGATGCCTTAGTGGTTCCATAAAGTGCCAATTCGTCACTCACTCTGAGAAGTTCAAGCAACACTTGAATGCACCAGTAGCACACTCACCTCAAAGAGTTGGAAGGGCCCCGAAAGATTCACCCGTATTGGATTCATTGGCCCTTAGAAGGGCCGAACCATACCGCTGGCCACTAATGTCTCAATTACCCCGGTAGCTAGGAATACCGTGATGGCAGCCTAGTTGGCCATAGAAAGGACCGTATTGTCTTCCACCCTTGGAATGATGGTTGACTGGAAGCCCCTAAAGCATTCTTTCCTCCAATAATTGAAGGGGCCCCACAGATTTTGCCCACGCAGGATTAACAAGACCTGAGGAGGGCCAGCTTTTCCTTTCAGTAAACTTTCACGTGCATCTCCTCAGAAGTTGAAAAGACCATTCCAGCGACCTTGTTGGCTCTAGGAAGGATCGATTTGCCTGTAGTGCTGTCATATGCAGCTACCTTCTTGGTAGTTGGGGAGGTCACGCTGGCAGGCAGAGTAGCAATTAGGGGACTGCAACCACTGAAGTATTGGCCTGGATGCTTGTAGAGGCACTGGGCTTCCTCTTAATTCCAAGCACGATCTCCTTCCTGACCGGAGGGGCTTTTAAATAGCACGAGCTGAAACTCTTGACCTCCTTGTTCATGACAGGCTTGTTGATGTAAGCCCTTCCTCCACCAACTAGGATAATCTTCTTCCGGTCCAAGGCCAGCCACCTCCAGGCCCCAGCTTTCTTTTCCTCGTCCGGGGGTCTTGTCCCAACCCCAACTCCTTTCTTCTTCTTTGCCGAAGATTCATTGTATCTCGTAGATCAGAAAGTTAATCAGAATCGGTAAGCCAGGTGCTCATCTAGGAGCATGTAAGGGAGGTAAAAGACACCGTGCACTCCCATCTTTTGCAGCCCGTCATGACTGGGGAATTGAAAGTGTCATATCGTGGTCACTGAAGAAATCCCCGGTTAGTAAGGAGCTCGTGTCTGGTGGCGAGTGGACCTCAATTAGATCGTTGACTGAGTCTTAAACAGTTGTGGCCCTTACGAGGGCTGAAAAAACTGCAGGCGTGACCTCTCCAATTACCGGGAGAGTTCGTGCGAGCTGTGGTTGGGTCCTGAAGGTGAGCTTGCCACAAGGAACACCTGCCCTTCTCAAGGTGGAAGAAAACACTACCCTCTCCTGGGTCAACAATGTTACCGGCTCTACCCACCAAATTACCATAGAAGCGCGTGCAAGTGGCAGCCTACAGGAGGATATGGCCCTTTTCAGGACCAATTACTCTAATACGGACGAAGAAAGTGGTGCCCCTACAAATCCCTGGGGTGAGCTTGCAACAGGTGGTTGCTAACTTAATTCAACTGCCCCTCGAAGGGTAGAAAACCATATAGACAAAAAAAGTACAGCAATTATACCAACGTGATCTTCCAAACTACCGGAAAGGTGCACAAGAGCATTGGGCTACAGGAGGATTCAACCTTTCTCAGGGCCAATGACTCCTGTGTTGGCGAAGTCAGTGGGTCTCTTCTAACTCATGGGGGTGAGAACACCACTGGTGGCTGTTACCAAGAGTTGCTTGCACTTCTTAGGGTGAGTGACGATGTGGCCATTTTTAGGGCCCCTGTATTATCGAGTATGGCTTCCTAGTAACTCAGCTATTCAGGCAAGATTTTTGAGAGACTACTACTGACGAGATGGACCTAAAATGTTCGTGAGGTGGGTATTCTGGTGTACGAGCAGTTCGGCTTTTGGGTGAGACACACTACATCTTCCGATGTTCCGCCTCTAGTGCAGGTTACGAGGATCTGCAACATCAATAGGCAAACTATTGTTGTCTTCCTTGACGTAGCAAGGGGCTTCGACTGTGTATGGCACAAATGTCTCCTTTTCGTCCACCTTTCCCTGACGCTACCCTTATACCTAGTTAAGGTTTTACAATTTTTCATATCCCATCACACCTTTTCTACAATCTTCAGTAATGCCATTTCCCAAGTAAAAAGTACCCATGTTGGAGTGCCTCAGATCCCCTTCGTGGACCCTGTTCTCTTCAGTCTGTATGTGAACAACATTCCAAAATCCACAGATACCAAGTTGGTAATGTATGCAGATGACACGTCTATAATAGCGGTGTCATGGTGAGGGCATATTTTGAAGAGGAGACTCCAGACTCACCTGACACTTATAGAGGATTGGCTGACCACCTAAAGGATGAGTATCAACGTGGAAAAGAGCACAGCTGTGCTCTTTCCATTGAATAGAAAACCCTACATGTCAGCTCCTTCTAATTTTCGGGGACCCGATCAGGTAGGCTGACAGTATTACGTATCTGGGACTTACGCTGGACGCCAAACTGATCTTTAGACTACACCAGACTGAGTGACAGACCAAGGCAAGGTAGAGGCCGGGTTACCTAGTTTTACTTCTGAACATGCGCAGCAACCTGTCCATGAGGAATGTACTGACGCCGTACAAACCACTGCTCAAATGGATTCTCGATTATGCCTGTCCCACGTTGGGCCACCTGGTGGGCATGTATGTAAGTAGGATGCAGGCTTTCCAGAATCGGTGTCTGAGGATAATTGTGGACGTCCCCTGGTACGTTGGTGACGTCACTCCACATTGGGACTTGAAGATAACCCCTCCTTACCCCATCAAGGACTCCTTCAAGAAGCTTTCACAGTCACTCTACGGCAAGCCTCCTGGGGCCACAAATCCTATTATGTAGGGACTTGAGAACTACATTATCAACCATAACGGGTGCTATTGGCGTCCCAACGCTCTGCTTGAGTAGGCGAGATGTGCAAAATGATGGTCAGTGAGAGGCTCTAACCCAACCTCCCATAGAGTAGTATCTCTGCACGTATTTCTAAAATACCTTATTTGGTTTCCAATTTCATTACTCTCCTCGATAATAGCAATTTGTCTTTTCCTTGTTTCAGAACTTTAACGAAATGCAACATCCCGTCCTTAAGTACTGTCAATAACATTGTGTGAACAATTGGTTGGTACACTTTATTATTTGTTCTCACTCCCCCCCCCCCTAAGGGAACACTAGTGAACGCTATTCTGAGACTTTATCTGCGTATTCATCAGACCTAAGGAACGCGAGAGCCACAGCCAACCTGAAAATTTGTGCTTGGGGTGCGTAACTTTGCTGAGACCAGAAACAAACCTTGTTACATCGGTCCTTAGTGGATCGCTTATTCCTTTCTATGGAAATTTTAGTGTATAAGGTGACCTGGCGGTCTAGGGGTAAGGCGTCAGACTTCTGTGCTGGCGGCCGGGGTTCAATCCTCGGTCCTGGCACAGATTTATCTGATTACCAAACCCCTCCTTCACCTCTGACAAGATCTCTTGTGAATGTGGGGAATTCCAGGCCTCCACCGTGGTTCAGATTCCACGTTAAACTGTAGGTCCTTCATTTCATCTCACAATCACCCTACCATTACACATTAGCGTAAGTGCGTATAACCCGAACGGGTAGTAAGACGCGGTGCTAATAATAATAATCTAGTGTATATATCTAGCCGGATATTTTTCTTATGTGATTGGTTCACCTCCTAGCCCTTATTGTGTGAAGATTAAAGTACTTATTCTTACTTGATAGTACTACCAAAAAGTCACGAATGACTCTCACTGCACTCGTATTCAACGTCAACGACTCTTTATAGTTTGAAAAACTTTTTAAAATTTAAAATTTAAATTTAGTAAGCTACAACTTTAATAGTGTTCGACTCTCATGGATGGCTGGATTACGCTGAACATTCTATATGGTACACTCTATTCTATTAGATCCTCTTACAATTACAATATTTCAGGGCAAATTGACACGTAACGGCGTAAGTGTGAGAAATACCAACACAGAAATACAAAATGCAAAAAGTGTTTTTGAAATCATTGGCGTGAAGGAAAAAAGATATTGGTGACACCAATCTAGATACAAATAGCGCACAGTAATTGACATTATTTAAAAAGATAAATATACAACTGTAAATATTTAATAGTATACATTCATTAGGTATCGTTTAAAATATTGATCTCAGTATCAACAAAATATTTATAAATTTACAATTAGCTTTCAAATCTTTGTTATAATGGCGTTATACAGTTAAACTTTTTCAGACTTAATATTATAATTGTAGTAGATTTTTAAATCCATATGATATATTATGTGCTTTGTTGTGTAACGGGCTAAGCTCGTTTAGCCCGTACCTACATACAAAGAAAACGAAACTAAAATAAATTGCAGTACATAGAAGAATAAACGAAACTAAAATAAATCGCAGTACATAGAAGAATAAACGAAACTAAAATAAATCGCAGTACATAGAAGAATAAACGAAACTAAAATAAATTGCAGTGTATTAACTCACTGTGTCATTTGTCTCCTTAAATACGGCCCAGGTAACGTGAATTCTTCCTGGCTGGACGTCAAAAAGAATAAGCGGACGGGGCAGTTAGCAAGTCAACTGGCACAGCAAAACAAGACTTAGTGGCCTGTATGCTTTCTTGGACTCCAACCAACTGTTTTTTAATTGTTCTGGAGAGCTCTGTGGCTGCAAGAAAACATCCCTCCCCCCTTCGCCCTTCCCCTCCACTACTTAGACGTCAGATCAAATTCATATATAATGCAGCGCCTCTTGTACTATTTTTTTAATTCCATTTGAACAACTCGTTCCAACTCATGTAACCTACAACAGAGGTCAAGATGGTTGTTCCGTCGGTATCACCACCTCACCGCAGGTAATTATGTAATATCTGTCAAAATCATATTTTCCAGTCGGTTACAAACTTGAAGTTTTTTGATCTCATTCATATGAGAAGCTTCAATGTTCATCAGGTGTGTATGTATAATCTTTGACAGAGTCTGTTTATTTTAAACAGAGTGTAGGCCTTATGACCACACTTGTTTATTGTTTAGCTATGTCCTTAACACTAGTCTTAAATATTTGGATGACAGTCTGATGCCCTGTTCTATGTGAACATGTCTCCACTGGTCTAACATATTGTTTGAAAAAAAAGGGGGAGATTAGGTTACTCCATGAAGTTACTGTATGACCTAATTGGGTCTTTAGCTGTTATCAATCTTTAGTTTATCATTATTGTTGTACCTTAGTGCGGTGCTCAACTCATGGGTATGCTTCCATCTCAGAGGGGAGGCCTGCGTGTTGTTATGTCTATATTCGTCCGGCTCCTTTCAGGCGCCGCTTGACTCGTTAATGTTTAGAATATTTCAATTGTTGTAGTCTTCCTCCAGACTATTGTCGAGTGTTAAAAATACTATTTGATGATAAGGCAGTACTAATAAGGAATAGGCCTGCCATAGTTTCCAGATAGCCTAGATTCCTAATATCTCACTTTTTACTATTAGTTGACTTATAGCTACAGCTATTGGAATATTTACTTTGTATCATGTTAATTCCTTTGGGAGTTAACCAACGCTAGCTAGTTTAGCTAGCAGCTATCGCTGTAGCTCCTTAAATACGGGCTCCCTAGTATTGATGATAATTATATGACCATGCTTATCATATTTGAGACTAACAGCTTTATGGCAAGAGTAGTGTTTTGTATTGTGGCTTAACCATAACGTAATTTAATCTTTCTGGCTAGTATTGCTGTAGTTGTCTGTTTAGTACAATTTCGTTTCAGAAAGTGCACAAGTCCTTCTTTAAGGAGTCGCCCGTTGTTCAATCTAGAACCCAAATATTGTTGTCTTGGTTGAGTGTCATTTCGTTTCAGAAAGTGCACAAGTCCTTCTTTAAGGAGTCACCCGTTGTTCAATCTAGAACCCAAACATTGTTGTCTTGGTTGAGTGTCATTTTATGGTGCCTCACACTAAACACGGAAATTTGGTAACAATGTATCTAGTTACATTGCTTACGCCGTACATTTAATATGGGAAGTGTGGAATGCCCTCATGCCTGTGAATATGTAACTATTCCCTTTTGTTTTGATTTCAATGAACTTATTATTTTGTTAACTTTTAATTATTTCTTTTGCTTAACAATGTATGATATCCTACCCTAGCTTAGCTTATTTGTATTTATCTCCATCGTTATTAACAGCAGCCAGGGTTAGAGCTTCAAGCTGTACCACTTCATTAAGGCAATCCAAAACTTTCCATTGTTTATAAAAGTAATTAAATTTATTGTATATTTCAAGACTAATGTTCTTTTTATATCTTTTCCATAACATTTTTCCTTTTTTCCATGTGACGAGCCTATACCATGACTCACAGAAATACTGTCGAAGCTGAGGGACTCAGAACCACAAATAATACACTTCCAGGGGGGGACCTTCTGTCCTAGGCTGAGCTTATTAAATCTATAAAAGATCGGGGTTGGGTGGTAGCTGAGGATTCTGAGAGAAGTGCACTGCAAGTCACTTTAAAATTATTAATGGCACAGCCGACAACTTCCGAGATTGTAAATGACCTTTCAGTGATTGATTAAATTTCTAAAATTAATCGAAGATTAACTGAATTTAATTGAGAGTTTGATCATTTAACTCTTAGTGATCAATCTAATGATGCTGATTTCACAAACCATACGCCATCTTGTAATGTATCAGATAATACTAAAACAAAAGTTTTGTTGTGGTTTTGGGAGAAAGTACACTTATGCGATGGGCAAAATTATGAAATTGTGTTTACATTTATTTTGGAAATTAATAAATTCTGCAAATTAAATTTAGAAAATGAAATTTAATTTCTAACTATGTATCTTAGTAAAACCAGTGGATATTTGACACAGCTGTTGGTAGACTGAGTCAAAGTCTGTTGTAGGGGAATTGTAGAAAGAGAATATTGAGTGTTTTAGTTCCACTGCGAGCGAAGGCTAGCTTAAAAACCCAATTTGTAAATAGGTTTCAAAAACCTGATAAGTCATTTCGTAACTTTATCCTATATGTTTCGGAAGCTGCTAAAGTTTTAGAACTAAGCTTGGAAGAAACTGAAATAGTAACCACTATTCTTGAAAATGTTTCATCCTTAACACGCTGCCTTTTTGTTTCTCAACCATCCTCAATTTTTTAAGTTATTTAGCGCCACAAATATAAAGTTACATGTTGGTGGAGCGGGAATATTTAGTTTTGCACCCCCTCCTACTATGGTTAAATAAGTTGAAAGCGCTAGACTTAGCAGTCAGAATAGTTCTAATAATGTATATAGTAAACCGGCTCCGTCCAATATCTCTCCAAACCCTATAATAATCACAAGCCTGGTTTAAATAAGATAGTTCAGGAGAAAGGTATGTCTAAGATAAAATGTTACAGTTGTGGAAAAATAGGGCACTATAAGAGTCAATGTAGAGCAAAAAACTAGCTCTTCGCCTACGAAGGAATGGCAACGCGATATTATACAATGTGTTTCTGAACCAACGATTAAAGTGTTAATTAGCTCATTCCTCTGTTTAGCTCTTTTATAAATTCTAATTTTGTAAATAGGGTTCCACGCGTACATTCTTCTAATGAGTGTTATTTTCAACCTACATTCTTTTTTGTTACTAATGGTATGTCTCGTACTGTTGAAAACAATGTGTATCTTTCAATTAAATTTAAAGGATTATCTTGGAAACAATCATTTTCTGTTGTCCCGTACGTACCATTTGATATAATACTAGGAATTGATTTTTTATAAAGAACTAAAAACTAAAATTTATTTAGAAAAAAGCCCACATCTATTTCAAGTTTTACACATCAATTAAAGAACCATTTGAAAAAGGTGTAGAAAATAAGAATAGCATATTGCTTAGTAAAACTCTGGTTGAACTTAGTGCAACTAGTCAAGATTTTTCTGATACCATAACTACTAGTTGGGGGAAATGTGATATCCTCCCTTACAACATATCACTTTCTGATTTCCGTCCAGTTATATCTCCTCCTTTTGCTCTTCATCAGCGCGTAAGTTACAAGTGTTTATAGACTAAGGGCCGGTCTTATGACTACCGGATAAATATTGCTATCGGGAGGTTAAAACTAGCAACCAGATAAATGTTATCAGCCCCTTTAATATTTTACACATATTATGAACGGAAATTATCTACCGGACAATTATCTGTAGGTTAAATATATTGTTATGCAGAAAACGCAAGGCTGGTACTGTTTTTTACTGGAGCGCGCATGCGTGCAACCTGGTTAGTAGCTACAAACTTCAACATTTGTTAAATAATGGCGGCTAAACGAGTGGGAGTAAACAGATGGCGTCACGTGGGCACAAAAGCTAGATTGTCTCGCAAGTATTAATTTCGGTGTTTGCCAAATTGTGGTCAAGAGTTCGGTACAAAGTTTACAAATTTTCATTTATTGTACTCACATTTAAATGATTTGTTCTTATATAACTATAACTTTACAAATAGATTGTCAGTTTTTATGAAAGTGTGAATTAAATGTTCTAACTTTATAAGCGTATAACCCAAACGGATAGTAAGACGCGCAGCTATTATGATTATTCTAACTTTATATATTATATATATATATATATATATATAGTAAGAGCCAAAGCCTGTGCCTACTAAGCACGTGAACCAAGATAGGCTAAACCTCATGAAAAAAAAGTGTCACTTAGGCAACGCCCATTTTAACTTTAAGATAAAAGATATCAAGTACTTAAACCTCCTAATAAAAATGTGATGGATATCAATACACTTTATCTGGCAGTCATAAAACGCACTATTAACTTATTGACCAGATAAAAATATTTATCAGCTGGATTAATATTTATTCAGGAGTCATAAGACCGGCCTTTAGTCCAAGACCTACTTGATAAATATGTGATTAGACCATCTTGATCTGCATTTGTTAGTCCCGCCTTTATAATTACCAGGAAAGATAGCAACCACAGGTTAATTGTTGACTATTGTAAAATTAATAAGCAAATAATGTTTAACCCCTACCCTATGCCCACTGTTGAAAGTGCCTTTCAACATTTAGTGGGGGTGGGGAGGGGGGGCGAAGGTATATATTTTGATAGACATGAACGCAAGCTTTTCTCAGTGTTCCCTTACTGAGGATTCGAATCAATTTACCACCTCTGTTACCCCTCGGGGTTGTTATAAGTCTAATAGAGTTCCCCTTGGGATCAGTTGGGGTGGAGCGCCACATAACCGGGTTCTTGACCATATTTTGTCTGATTTAAAATTCAAGTTTGTCTTCAATTAATTGGATGCCATTTGTATTTATAATAAATCCTTAGAAGAGCATAAGTAACATGTCAGATTAGTTCTCCCATGCTTAAGGGAGGCAGAGCTAACTGTAAATCCCGATAAAGTGATTTGGAGCACATATTGCATTAAGTATTTGGGGTATACGTGGTTTTTAAGGGTAATATTCTTGTGTACCCTAAACGTATTAGAACGATTGTTGACTTCCTTGTCCCAAAAAATGTGAAACAAGTGCAACGCTTTGTGGGGATGTGTGCATATTATTCCAGGTTCATTCCTTCCTTCTCTGAGTTAGCTGTCTCATTAAATCTTTAAAAAAAGAAAGCAGTACATTTTATGTAGAGGGATGCCCAAAATAAAGCCTTTTATAAACAAAAATAAAAAAATCTTGTTTTTCCTAAGGTTATTAAAATGCCTGATTTCTCATTACCTTTTGAACTTAAGTTTGACGCCTCGTCCTATGCCCTAGTGGTTGTTCTATCTCAACAACACCCTGAAGATTTACTACCAGTGGCATCAGAGGTTTGTTGTGGATGTTCAATCACCCAACACAATTAGGAAGAATTGACCGTTGGGTTTCAAAGTTATCACAGTTCAAATTCAGAACAGAACATGTTTCGGGAAAAGACAATGCAGTAGCCGATGTTCTTTCTCGCATCAACGCAGTAGCGATTATTCAATGTGAGTAAGGGAAGCAACGTTTCCCTAAAATTAAAAAGGAAACCAAAAAAAGAGGAAAATAAAGTTAAAACAAATGATTATAATAAAGAAACCTTCCCGACAAGTATTCTTAGTTGAGGTGGCATCTCTTCTTTCTTTGAGCCAGCAGTTCTTTCTTTATCTGACTGACAGACCAAACAGCTGGTCTTGCTCACTCTTTGTTTCGTCGATCGTTTGTTTCCGGGTATGTCCGACTCTCATCGGGGAAAGCAGAGCAAGTATTAGCAAGTATTGGCGCATGAGCTTACTATCGTGATTGGTGTATAATCATGCGTTTAATACTGTTAAATTCTTATTTTTAGGTTGTTTTAGCGATATTTATTATTTATAGATATAACTATGGGCACTCTATTACAAAATATTGTATTTATCGCCAATTTACAGTAAGTATAGTTTTATTTTACAGAATATTGACACTTGTTTGATCCTCTAAGGAAAATGGTTTGTTTCTTTGTGTACAGTAGTAGAATGACGAGTGCGTCAACAGGTGCACCAATGGAAGAGGAGGGATGCTGTGTCAAAATTCATAAGTAATATTTTAAAGTATAGTTTTGTGTCCCGATTTATTTGACCCACTCTTTCTTCAGGCAACCTATGTATAAAGAAAACTTTGACGTTTCAATACTCAATTTTATGAAAGTATATAGTAATGATCAGTGTGTTGGGTTGGTGGAAAATTATATGTGACATTATTATTTACTAATGACGATGGCGTGTAGAACAAATCTAGTTTCAAAGCTATTATAAAGTAGGTCATCGGTCATACTCATTTGTAGGCCACAACCCAAGAGAAACTTCGGTAATCGTAAATTGACCATTCTTCTTCTTTTTTTTATTTGAGTTAGAACTACAATTATATATATAATTTAATGATTGTGTAATATTGCTAAGCTCACCAATTATTTTGTTTTATTCCATGCAAAGTTTATGTCACCCTCCTTTACTTCTTCCCCAAAATACTTTTAAGTATAAAAAACAGTATGAGCTTCCAGTCAAGATAGAATCCATCAGACCACTTTATTGTAACCTCTCTGCTTCCCTTAGGCCAGAATTGGTCACACGCCACTACATAAACAAAGGATTATTCCCTATAGGCTAATTTCTTGTCCTGTACCATCTGGTGTCTATGTTATCAGCTCCATCCCTAAATCATATTGTTTCTTTAGCGCAACATCAACTGGAAGATCCTTATTGTAGATACATCATTGATTGTCAGGGTAAGGTTGAGAACTTTGCCTTACATAGGAGATTATTGTGCGTGCAGGGGAAGAACAAGAAGGCAGGAAATTTTTTGTTCCCACTAAATTAAGGTGTATGATCCTCAAGTATGTTCATAACAGCTCTGCCTTGACTAGATAACTAGCTTCCCCGTTTGTTTATTCTTTATGGTCGTCCAGCCAGAAAGTATTCACGTTATGTGGGCCGTATTCAAGAACACAATTACTCAGTGAGTTAATAAACTGCAATAATATTTTAGTTTCGTTTATTCTTATATGTACTGCAATTTATTTTAATTTTGTTTTATTTGTATGTAGGTACGGGATAAACGAACTCAGCCCGTTACACAACAAAGCAAATATATCACATGGATTTAAAAATCTAATACAATTATAATCTTAAGTTTGAAAAAGTTAAACTGTATAACAACATTATAACCAGGATTTGAAAGCTACTTGTAAATTTATAAATATTTTGTTTATATTGGGATAAATATTTTAAACAATACTTAATGAATGTTTACTATTATATATTTCCAGTTGTATGTTACCTATGCAAAAATAAGATTAAATTGTGACTTACTTGTTACATGTAAAAAATAATAAGAACTTCAAATGGGATTAACATCATACCACACTATATAATTATTAAATATTTGAAATTATTGGTTCTACATTATAATATTAAGTTTGAAAAAGTTGAACTGTATAAAAATTTATATCTATCTGTTATAAGAGTGCCAGTTACTGTGTGCTATTTGTATGTAGATTGGTTTTTCCAATATCTCTTTTTTTTTTCTTCGAAAAACTTTTTGCATTTTGTATTGCTGTGTTGGTATTTCTCACACTTAGGCTGTTAAGCGCCAATTTGCCTTGAAAGTTGAATTACTGTCAAGTGTCAACTGTAATTCTAGGTGGTTCGAAACGATTCCTTCACTTCTATTAAAGTATAATTCTTGTTGGCTTGTTTTCAACTATAGGTTTTGCATAGTTGCAGGTAACAACATAATATATCTATATTTTACTATAAAACTCTTATATACACATTCGCTCTAGTAGATAAATTTTAAACTTAAAACTTTATTAACTCGAATAAAAATGTTAGCCATAAAGTTAACCTATGTAAAAATACTTTTGGTGCAGTGTTGTGACATTATTTCAAGTATTAATATAATACGCTTTATCCGTTCCATTCTCATCGGCATTTACTTTCTTAAAATACCTAAAATATAAATAGCCACATTTTTTCCAAACAAAAACTTGTAGGCCTAGAATCTTTTGAACACAAAAAAAAAGTTGAAAATTAAATACTCACCTAACTAACGGGGGTATTTATTACACATCCTTTCATATAATTGCCATAATAAGACAACTAAGTTACTGTACTGTAGCCTAGTTAAGATTATTATTATTATTATTATTATTATTATTATTATTAGCACCGCGTCTTACTACCCGTTCGAGTTATACGCACCTAGTTAAGATTAATTATGACACTTAGTTGACCTGGTGGTCTAGAGGTAAGGTGTCACACCTCTGTGTTGGGGGCCCGTGGTTCAATCCTCGGTCCCTGCACAGATTTATCTGGACGCCAAACCTTTCCTTCACCTCTGACAAGAGGTGTATTAATCACAACTTGTGAATGTGTGGAATGCCAGGCCTCCACCGTGGTTCGGATCCCACGTTAAACTGTAGGTCCTCCATTTCATCTCACAATCACCCTACCATTACACATTAGCGTAAGTGCGTACAACCCGAACGGGTAGTAAGACGCGGTGCTAATAATAATTATTATGCCACTTTCCCAACCTAGCGTAACCTGACCTTTTATATGTTCATTATTACTATGATACTTTGCTGACCAAGCCTAACCTTTCATGTGTTATAAATTAAATCCAAAGCTATAAATAAAACAAACAATTTAATCCAATAATTAAATGCGGGAGGTACACATCAAACAATGTAATATCCGATTTAGTGTGCAGGATCACCAGTTTAGCACAACACATAATGATAAAGTTACACATCATTGTCACTAGTTACATTCCAAAAGGGATTTGGCTGATTTGTTTTCGTGTTGTGTTTAGTTAGATAATGTTTATTAAAATTCATAAAAATGTATAAATCACATACTATTGCATGAATAATAAAGTGAATACAATATTTATACATTTTACCATAACAATGAAATGAGCCTAAAATGGGACAAATTAAGCATACTATTGCCATATTCTACTGTGATCAGGGTAAATATTTTGAATTTTTAAAATTATAAGTTTAATTTTAATTTTGCTATCATTAGACTCTTACTTTGATTTGTGTGTGAGTAGGGCCTATGGATGGTAAAAATTATTAAATTTTCCAAAATATGGGATTAAAAGATTTAAAGAATCTCTCACTCTTTGTTTACTATTCCATACATAGGCTACCAGTACTTAGCAATAAACAACAAAATAAAGTATAGTTGCTAATTATATATGAATAATTATTCACACTGTTGTATTCCAATTTTATTTTAAGGGTCATTCTCAGAGTGAGGGATAATTTATGTCTCCTGCATGTATACATATTTTGTTATTTTAAGACAAGCAAAAAAAACTAATATTGAAAGTGTATAAAACTTGATAGAAACATTAAAATATGGTGATATTAAAAACAAATTAGACCAAATAATTATTAAAAGTCCCTTTCATCACCTTGCTAACTGTCCCCACCTCTGAATTTCGAAGTTTGAAGTTCTATACAAGAATAAAGAAAACCGAGTAAAAAATATATAACCACGGTAAAATATTCTTGTAATAATGTTAATTTTGTTTGAAGAATCCATTTTGATCAATGTTTGTTTGTCCTCAAGTAACACACTAGACAAACACAATATTTTGAATTTGGCGATAAAACCTTCCAGAATGCTCCACTGTTTTCCATTAGCTGTATTGTGTTGTTATCCTGTACTTACTAGTTCTGGTTATTTCATTAGTTAAAGAGTTTTTTATTATTATTTGGTTAATGTACAAAAATTCTGGTAAATAGTATAGAGTACATGTTAAGTGCAAATCACTTGTTAATGTTAATATTATTTGGAGTTTTTGAAATAACTAAGCCAATATCAGTTCAGTTGAATGTAAATGGAGGCAGGAACTAACCTCAATGTTTGTTTGACGCTTTATACTTATATTATGGTTACAAAACTCAGTCCACCAAAAACATTTCGCTAACGTTGCTTAGTGATGAAAATGGTGTCATCACCTCGCTAATGTCAGTTAGGAGACGAAACCCATGATAGTCACATAGGTCACGTTAGTAAAGTGAAGTTTTCAATGTAAATCTAGTTTTCCCAAACCTCGGTTTGCTAACGCCCGCATCACTTCACTAATTGCAGTAAAATCACATATTTCTTATTAACATTCTTAGTAAAAAATAAATATTATATCTTACTAATATTTGAGTTATTAAAAATATAAATAAAAAACGAGGTATGTATATGGATTTTGGAAAATTTAACATCACTAGTACATGAATTTTGTATGATTGTATAATTCTTCACTTACAAAATCTTAATTCCAATAAATTAAGAAACTATATATATTTTTTACATTGTTAAAAAAATATGGTATACTTAGTAAAAATACATATTTTATTTGGATTTTAGAAATTATAACATATTTATATAGGCTACATCTGAAACGGCGTTAGCGAAGTGATGGATCATGGGTAGCCACTTTGGGGGCATTCCATTGTCACGGGTGGGACACTAGCACTACGCTTTTCTTATTTTGACAGTAAATATCTCATACAATATACATTATATTTTGTCAATATGGTATGATAGCAATAGTTTACTCATAGCTGCACCACCTGGCTATGATAAAAATATATTTCACAGTTCAGATGTGAAATTAATGAGCTTTAAACTACTGTCACGGGTGGGCCGAAAAAAAGACATGCCTTGTAACTCAGCAAAGGTTTTTAAGAAAACTCTGTGAATTAATGAGCAAAAAAATATGTCATTAATTCTGAAATAATTAATCCTTGACCTGCACATTGTAATTAAAAACTAAGTAAAAAAATGACATTAATTTTGTATATTTTAATATTTTCTGCGTCACGGGTGTGACAAGGGTGTGTCACGGGTTGGACACTTTTCTAAGGTATTTAAAAGAACAGCAATCATTACAAACTCATATTAAGATCATTCTGAAACAGATTATATAACTTATAGATATAATTAATAATCTATTGAACCAGTTCAAAAGTTTTTTCCAAATTATTTTCTCCCTGATTCTTATCACACACACTTAAAAGTAAATGAATTAGATTTCACTGTTCATACACATCTACTTCACCAGGAAATTGAAAGAAAATACTGTTTTTGACATTTTGTATCTCTGGTGTTGGTAATATGCCAAGAATCTGATCAAAAGTCACAAATGAAATGTCCTTTTCATTAGTTTTAAATTGGTTGCCACTGTCCCCAACATTCCTCAAAAACATTACTTTTACCTCCCCATCATCATCTATAGAGGTCTGAGCAATACCATCATATCTGTACTTAGTTGAAATGCCAGTCTTCTTGCTTTGGGAGGTTGGGAATTCGACTAGCAAAAAAGAACTTGCCATTATGTATGCAACTTTAGGAGCCTTTGTTGGAACCATGCTGTTGGATGCATCCAATGGAGAAGTTTAACAAGCTGCATTGCCAGAATCGCTCTTAGGGTAGAAATCCAAGAAGTTACGCTTGAATACTCTGAACTTGGAAAGCTCTGACTGGAAAGTGCGTCCTACAATCAAACTTTCCTTATTGTAGCCCTTCAAAAAATTTAGCAACTATAGCTTGTCAATACTATTTACAAACCTTCATCTTTCATCCAGCATCTAAAAATTTATTTCGACTTCTTCTGGTATAAGGTGTATTATTTTGACATTTTCTACTGAAGAGCAAGCCACTTCTAAAAAATCTTTAGCATTATCAATTTGAACCTTGCATTGTTTCATTCTGCTCCACACAGCCCTTTTCACAACCGCACCAATTCCATCAACAGCTCCCTTACCGTGAGAGGTGGCAAAAAAAAGTACCATTCTCCCTCTACATTGAAGTCATCTGGCATAAAACAAAGGTTTGTTGGTGTGAACCGATTTTTAAATTGGGATGCTGCCCCATCGGATAATATCTTTATTTCCCGTAGATCATTTAATTCCTGTTTCAACTCACTGACGATTCTCTTAAGACAGGCAAAAACAGCATACTTATAATGGCTCAAAATATCAGTTACAATTGCAAAAGAACAAATTTCACTGCCAGGGAGCCAGGCGCAAGCAGTAAAGACTGTGATCTGCTTATGACTCCAGTGTGCTGACTGAGTTTCATCCTGTGTGACGGCTGAATAGTTTTCTGCAAAGTCAATTTGCAACACAACCTCACCTGCCTGCAAGGTCTGTTTTACCCCAATGAATGTTTGAGATTGGATTCTCTTAACATACACATGTGTCTTGAAATGAAGCAGCTGGGAGTTAAGCTCATGAACAGCTTCCTCAAGTGTTTCATCAGTTGAAACTATTTTATTGTGTCCTTCAATCTCAGTCCATTTATTTCAAGTAAGATTGCAGGAGACATCTTCATCAATTAGAGTGAGGAGGTCAGTGGTACATCTGCTACAGTTCCCGAGCATGCATTTTTTTAATAATAGTTTTGGTCAAATTATCGAATGCCCTACATCATTTTAAACAAGGTGATTTTGACATTTAGATAACGTTTTAAAAATATATTGCAACAAATGGGTTTTCTATTAAAGGGTAACTCCAGACAGAATTCCATATATAGGGTTTTTCACCTGAAAGCTCTTGGTTCAAACATATTAACATTTAGGCCTAAATAAAACAAGACTTCTTATTTCCAATAATTTCTTACTTCCATATGTTTACAAAAATCTAACTTAACTTACTAATACTAGCAGATGACTGGCTCTGCTTATTTCATGAATATTATGTTTGACTAAACTGTTCCAGAAACTATGGCGAACAAACTAAAGACTGAACAAGAGTTATTGTCGGCTATACAAGAGAAGATCCCGGACTTTCAGATATGTTTGTCAGACCTGAAAAACCCCTCTCGAGATTTTGTATTCAGGTTAGCTAATGTATTTGTAAATTTTGAAAAATTACACCTGTACATGAAGGTTGAATGTGGGACTATTGGCTCAGCTCATTTCGCCAATCTATTAATGAGCTATCCATATTTTGTCCCATGCCCAAGGTCATTCATATACAAAGTAGGGCCATTAATATAGACAGGAAATAAAATGTTTAATATTCAGTACAACTTGTTTTAGGCAGTTTTTCCACTTATACACTATAATATTAGTTATGTTGAGTGGCTGCTTTGAATTCTATAGTGTTTCAACTTCCTAGTAAGCGTCATGTTACTATGTCAACTTGTCTAAAAGAGTTTTGCCTATATTTAACTTCACTTTCTTCATTCATTGAGGAATAGTAAAGATGGCCATCTGGCCCGTAGCGGGTTGATAGTTTGTTGAGAGGGGGACCTTCACAACAGACTTACAACACACAGTCACAAGCACATTCACCTGCTAGAGGGAGGGGGAGAGGAGTTCCAGTAATTATTGTATTTACAGCCATTTTAAACAAACCCTACCAAACATATCAGTAGTAATTTCCAAGGCCAAGGACCTGGCTCTTATCTGAGAAGTTGGAGTTTTGATAGGCTTAGTGGAGTCCCAACTGGGTACAATGTACCGTAATTTCAAATTTCTAAATATTCCAGACAATATAGAATGGTGGCACAAATAAAGGCAAGCCACCATTGACAGGTTTATTAAAACCTTGATTAAATCAGATTGATAGTTCCATACATCACTGAAATTATTTTATTTTAAATTGTGTTTGGTACAAAAGTTAATCCAAATTGAATAAATTGGTTATTTTTTAAAATTCCGGACGGCAATACTCAAACTATATGAGTCATGGTAGTACATTTTATAATTATCTTAATTAATTATTTTATAAATATATTTTGAACACTGATAAAATTCGGTTTAAATTTAAAAAACATAAACTTAATGTTCAGTATACTTGACATGGTTAATATGGTCCACAAGAACAAAGTAATACAATAAAATTTTGTAAATGATGTACCAAACTATTGACCACATTTTGGCAGACACCGAAATTAGTACTTGCAAGAAAATTTAGCTTCTGTGCCCACGTGACACCATCTGTATGCTTGCACTCGTTTAGCCACCTTTATTTAACAAATGTCGAGTGTTGCTGCCACTCGCTAGTTTGTAGCACACCAGTGAAAACAGTACCAACCTTGCGTTTTCTACATAAAAATATATTTATCCGGCAGATACATTCAGTTCATAAAATGCGTAAAATATTAAGGTGGCTGATAACCTTTATCTGGTCGCTAACTTTAACCTCCTTATAGCAATATCACATAAAACCAATTAAAAGGCTTAATTACATTAAATATCCACAATGATGTATCAAAATTGGAAGAATTTAATATTGTATTGGAATTTTAAAAGTGTGGATAATCTTTGGCCTCTTAATAAGTCAAATAAATAAAATTAATACAATTATTAATAATGTTATGTACAAAAATGTTTGGTGTGAATCGAATAATATTGGTGAAAATGTGTTGTTTTCTATTTATAAACTCTCAGCCTGGTTAATATGGGCTGAATATTTTTCAAAAATTTATTTTAAATGGGTACTTATGAAATAGGCCTACTAGTTAATAGTTATATTATGTTTAGATCAGTGGTTTCCAACCTTTTTCGGAGTACGGCCCCAATTTTTGCCTCTGAGATCGTTGCAACCCCTTGTGTTTGGCTCCTATATTTTTGATTGATATAAAATGATTATATAACTATTATCAAATGTATCACTCACTTTTAAAAAAGATTAATAAATAAGGTGTATGGAGAGCATAACTAAACTAAACATCAGCTGCACGGTTAGTGGGATTTTTGAGCCGGCATTGATGCACATTAAACCTTGGCGCTAGTAAACAAATAGTCAGAGATCCGGCTCTACATTAAGCCAATTATAATTTTTAGTTTTAATGGCAGCCACAGAATGAAACAATCCATACCCTTACATTGACATGTTTGAAATTCTTTCAAATGTATTAGCAAGATACGCTAGTTTGCACATGAAACTGTTTTTTTTATTATTCTAAATTAATCCTTCAGTTCAAACACCCTTGCGAACACTTTCCCCACGTGACAACCAGCGTGCAGCAGATTAGTACAAGAGAGCATTGTGTTCAGCCCCTGTTTCCTTGCACAAAGCAGCAAACAAACATGATTCATTTGGTCTTGTCTTAATGTAGTTCACTATTTTAATTTTGGAGCTAAAAACAACACTTAGTTCTTTATTCACGTTTTTTATGCATAAGCTATAAGTTGGGAATCCTTCACTGAGTCAGTGGCTTCTTCGACCTGTATTGAAAATTTGGACAGTTTCAAAGCTTGTCAGCTGTTCTTGTATGTCTTGCTCCATGTTGGATATTCGTCTTCCCACCATGCTATTTACTAGACGAATCTTTCGAACTAGATCTGTAGATGCTTTGTCAATCATTATTTCACTGATTTCGACAGCAGCCAACGCGAGTGTATGCCCAAAAGAATGGGGCTTGTTAAATTTTAAGACCATATATGAAACTTTGTATGATTGCCAGTAGTCCCTTGGTGGAAATGCTTGTAATTTTAGTCATTGATTTGATGTGACCAGAATATTCTTAACTGTGTTGGTAAACATGCAGTCGGAGTAAGATAACCAAAGTATTTTGTTTCTATTTGTATTTTGAACTTTGGTATAGTCATAAAAATCTCTTAAGAGAGTAAATACAGTACAAGGTGTAGTCAAAAAACTTACAACCCCTTCGGATTAGCGACCCCCAGATTGGAAATCACTGATTTAGACACAGAGGTATCGATACCACCCAACATTATTTATTACCGTAGTTATACCCCCCCTCTTCACAAACATTATATAGGATATCAGAAACGTGGGTGACCTCGCGGTCTAGGGGTAAGGTGTCAGAGTTCGATGCTGGCGGCCGGGGTTCAATCCCAGGTCCCGGCACAGATTTATCTGATTACCAAACCCTTCCTTCACCTCTGACAAGACATCTTGTGAATGTGGGGAATGCCAGGCCTCCACCGTGGTTCGGATTCCACGTTAAACTGTAGGTCCTCCATTTCATCTCACAATCACCCTACCATTACACATTAGCGTAAGTGCGTATAACCCGAACGGGTAGTAAGACG
>CABFVX010000918.1:126915-139091 GCA_902151425.1 Timema shepardi
TTTTTTTTTTTTTTTTTGTCATTAGTTTATGCTCTTTTTATGTTCATATGTGCCTGAACATAAACATTTGTGTCATAAAACTAGGTCGTTTGGAGAACATTTAATGTGTCGGGCTAAATTGAGCTCTCCTCATTCTATAGCATATGGAGAATTTGTGTCCAAGCTGGCTCACTACGCTTAGAAAAAATCAACCTAACAAAATTCTGTGGTGCCATTCGGTCTTGCTTTGTTTTTTTATAACATAAGGTTGAATATTAATATTGGTAATTTAGAACTCTTATAGAATAATTAATGTGGCAGGCTAGCTAGAGTGGACCCTATTCCTTAACAGGTAGGAAACCATCTTTACTCATGAAGGATAATGTCAGTTTTGGGAATGGTGTTTTGTGTTTGGATTAGGGAAACATTGAAATAATTGACAAGCACTTAATAGTTATCTGGTTATTAATTTAATCATCAAAATCACTCTCTCCACTAAATTGTTTCATGTTCTACAGTTTATTGCGGGAATGAGCCCGTTTGATACATAAATAATTGTGTAAGGAGGGGTGCACTATAATTTCCAACTTTATAGAAAAAAACATTTATGTTCGGGCAGATAGAAAACATATAGTTGGCCAAAAAATAGTTAATTTATGCAATGTGGCGGGCCAACTTGAGCTACGCGCTAGAAACCTTTCTCAAAATAAGGTCACAACAAATAATTTTTTGAATTTACAGTGTTTTTTATAGACAAATATTTAATTTTATCCAATTTTCTCTAATATCTTAGTGCCAATACAAATGATTAGTTTTACTATTTGTTCATTAAATATCAACATGTAATTACAATAGTTAGGTAGAGTTGGGAAAGAAGAATCCAGAAAAATGTCTGGAACCTCTACTCACATTTGTGTGGGGAGAGGTTGGGAAGTCACTTTAAATTCACCGCCCGGGTCAGGATTCGAATCTCAACCTCCTTGTTAGAGGTAAATCAAACTAGTGTATAAGCTTGATGTTAAGGCTGCGGGCCGTTATTACTCTTAGTTAGAATTGGGGTATTATATAAATGTAAATAAGCCTAAAGATGAGTGTAGTTAGTGAGGTGGGGAAAGTATTGATGTTTTCTTACCATCAATATTTTAATACAATACAAATGCTTTCTTATTCAATACTTTTGTTTCAATAAATTTAGTCATATGAGTACTTACACCCCCGTATCATATCAGTATCAAAATATATAAGCATTTGATTACAATGTATATATTTGTCTTTGGGGCATTCCATAATATGAAATCACCCATGAAAAAATATTTGGCTCCATTTTTTGTTTATTTTCTTACACACGTAATCCTATTTATTCCAATACTTTTATTAAAGAGCAATTTAAAAAATCCTTTTATAGTCTGTAGTCTTTTCTTATATGGCCATTTTTCTAATATGACTAATGCTAAATTTGATGAATCTTTATGTTGAATGAAAACTAAGTAATATTGTAAATTAAATGATCTAAGGACTTGTAACAGGAGATTGCTCTTAAAGGGGAATAGCCTTTGTGTTAAATTCTTGTTTAACTGCAGCTCAAGTAACTGTGAAATTTAACCTGAAATTCAGCATTGGATTAATTAACAAACGGTTTTATTTTTAAAGGTATGAAGGGTAATAAATCTAAATCCTCATTATATATTTTTATCACCGCATTTTACAACCTGTTTGGGCTATACAGGGAGAGTGAAAAACCATTTAGTAAAAACAACCTTCAATGCACCCAACCAGGATCGGACCCCAATCTCCCCGCTCGTAATATGTAGTTTAGTCTATTGTGAGAATAGCGCATTAGTCCATGCGGCGACTGAATTGGGTAGGATCCTCAAATTCCCATTCCTTCTAACCCCCACCAAGTGCTAGTCTTCCTCATCTTTTTTTTATTAAGTCCCAAGTCCCTACTCAAATTTAATATGGCAGATACTTGTGAATGTGTGGAATGCCAGGCCTCCACCATGGTTCAGATCCCACGTTAATCTGTAGGTCCTCCATTTCATCTCACAATCTCCCTACCATTACACATTAGCGAAAGTGCGTATAACCCAAACAGGCAGTAAGACATGGTGCTAATAATAATAATATCTCAGATGGGGAAACTGGAAAAAATCTGAAGCCTTCTAGGGATTAAAATATTATGTGATAGGTACTTTTGGTAAGAATTTGTCATGTTTTATTGCTTACATTGTTGGTTTATATATACGTTACTACTATAAGACAGTAGATATGATGTGGTTGTAACTTTAGGTACTACACGATGGTGCTGGGAGAGTTTGGGGCAGATGTGAACTCCATGGTTCTGCCTCATCCAGCCCAGAAGAACAAGTTCCCCCACATCCCACCAGAGACACTGAGGCTCACCAACATCTTCAAACTGCTAAAAGTTTTTTTCGCCAGGATTGGAGAGGAATTCTCGCTGGAGGATCTTACAGACCCTCGTATGTTCACATCACTCACACTCCCTTGTATGTTCACATCACTCACACTCCCTTGTATGTTCACATCACTCACACTCCCTTGTATGTTCACATATCTCACACTCCCTTGTATGTTCAGATATCTCACACTCCCTTGTATGTTAACATCCTTGCATGTTCACATCTCTTCCCACACTTTCTTACAGGCCCTTGCATGTTCACATCTCTCCCACACTTTCTTACAGGCCCTTGCATGTTCACATCTCTCCCACACTTTCTTACAGGCCCTTGCATGTTCACATCTATCCCACACTTTCTTACAGACCCTTGCATGTTCACATCTTTCTCACATTTTTTATACAAACCCTTGTTCGTATCTTTCTCAGAGACCCTTGTCCATATCTTTCTCGCACTTTCTTACAGACCCTTGCATGTTCACATCTCATACACTTTCTGACAGAACCTCGTATATTCACATCTCTCTCACATTCCCTTTGCATGTTCACATCTCTCTCAACCTTTCTTACATATACTCACATCTATCTTAACTTTTCTTACAGACCCTCACATGTTCATATTTCTCACACTTTCTTAGAGCTGTTTCACACGAGGCAACTATCACTCAACAACTCTCATTTTGTTGATTAACATAGAGGTAGAGTGGAGGTTTCACACGAAGCAACAGAGTTGCCCAGCTCATCAACAGTCATTCATATGTTGCCTACTATTGGCGATTTGTGGAATAGTTGCCCATCAGGACAATTATCGCCCACCTGGCACCTGCTTGGTTAATCACATGTTTATAAGGTGTCATTCACACAGGACAACAAGTGCTGCCAACCTCCAAGCAACTGTTGAATTTTATTCGTGGTACAGAAAATTATCTGGCTATCTATTGTCTATTTTTGACTATATAGTCTTGAATAAATATTTATAATTATTATATACTCCTAGAAATTTATTTAAGCTAATCATAAGTAATGTATAGGGATTAGGGATTTTCGCCCATATATCTCTAACCCTTTTCAAGGATATTTATATAGATAGTTCTTTACTATTATTATTAAACATATAGATTATATTGTTTTATATAAAGGCTTGAAAGTGCCATCAATTCCAATTAAAGAACATTCTTATAAATAATGTGTGGTTAAAATTAGATCGCTCGATGCCCTAGCTCAGTCGGTACCATGTCTGCCACAGAGCCAAGGGGTACCGAAAAATCTCTTCTTCCGAATCCACAATAACTGGCCTATTGTTTCTCTTACTCTGGTTAAGTTGGTACTGATATTTCTTTTACAGAATGAAAATTTACCATTAATTGTTTCCAGGCGATAGTTGCCTTGTGTGAAATGGCTCTTACAGACCCTCGTATGTTCATATCTCCCTCACACTCTGGATGTCTAGAATGTTAGATGACGGTATATGTTTATAAATCTGTTTCCAACAGGGTTAAAGTAAATACATAATTACAAAACTTTCAACGTTAACCATAAAGTTTTTATTTGAATTGGTAATTTTCACCTTTAAGTTTTCTCTATAAGGAAAACCTCTTTTCGCTTTACGAGGCAATTGCATTATATTTGGAAGAAGGTACAGGAAAGGTGGATCGAAACATACAAAAGGAATAAACACATTATGGCAATATGGCTTTTACAATGAAAAGACTAACACAGTTCACACTTTACATTGCTTCCATTGGACAAAGAGGTAATGGTTGCCTCTGGTAGTGGGTCATCTGGGTCTTCAGCGCTGGCAACAGCAGGAAGCACACGGACAGAAGCCTCTTCGTCGACTGGTAGGATAAAGTGGGCATGTCGGAAGCAGTTGGCAACTACCACCAGTCTCAGCCTTCCAACTGACAATGATTAATTCCATGGCCCTGAACTTATCCCACCGTTTGACCTCCTTGCCCATGTCAAGATTCCACACCATACTCCGCCCAAGCGTCTCACGAAACTTCACCTTCACTTGCTGGACTATACCTTGGTCCAAAGGCTGACGCATGCTGGTGGGCTCTTTGGCAAAAACACCAGCTCAATGTTCCTGAGTTTGTCGAGAGCATGATGTGCGGGGCAATTGTTGATGAAGAGCATGACTTTTATATTTGTAGCGTCCATCTTCGAATCGAAGCTTTGAAACCACTTTGTGAACACCCCTGTGGTCATTCATGCCTTCTTATTAAAATCTTAGTCACAAGGCAGGATGTTGCCCTTGAAATCCCGGTGTTTCTTGAACTCCCCAATCATGAGGGGCTTCATCATATCGCTGCCATCCATGTTGCAGCACAGGACGGTGAGGCACTCCTTACTCCTCTTCTGCACCCTTGCACTTATCCCTTTTCACAGCAAGAGTGTGATCTGGCATGAGGTTGTAGAACATTCCCAGCTCGTCAGCGTTTTATACATATTGAGGCTGATAGCGCCTAAGGATGTTTCAGACCAAGGGCATCCATTCACTCACTGGTGTTGGGTCGACCGATGCGCTCTCACCGACAACCTTGTAGCTGGATATTCTGTGACTCTCTTTGAAACGCTCTAGCCATACTTAAAGTTTTCTATACCCAATCTCAGGGAAAGTTCATCAACCTTCCTCTGCATCATTGGTCCGTTTATAGGTACATTTTATGCTCTATGTTGGCTAAACCACTCCCGATTCGCGTGCGTCACACCCCTCAAATTTTTGGCCTTTACATTGTGGCCTTCCTTATGCACTGCATTCACAATTTCTTTTCTCATCTTGAGAATTGTGAAAAATGTTGACTTCGAGATGCCATACCGCCATGCAATCTCTGTATTTGTAATCTTCTTCTCATCCACTTCTTGAATGATCTCGTACTTTTAATGAGCGTCAAGAAGTCCCTCTTTCCACTCATTTCGTCGAAATTATAAATTCGTATCAAATAAAAAAATTGTGGGGGTCGTCATAAATTGTCACAAAATTAAACCAAAAAACATAACCAAATCAAAATAACAATATTGTGGGTCGTCAAAAATCATTCACAAAATCAAACCAAAAAGTAACCAAATCGAGGATCGAAATAAAAATGGCAAAAACAAGGCTTGTGCGTGATGTAGCGGCAGTCATGTGTAGGGAAACGTTGTCTTGCTTGGGGTGGACAGGGTTGAGTACTATTTGCTGCCACTGATGAAGTGGTGTATATCTTTTATACCTGACCTGCCCCAGTTACAAGTAATACAGTGTTCACAAAAATAATGGCAACACAATGACCTTAATAAGTGCAACAAACACATTTTTTGGGTGATTTCCTTAAATTTTTGAATTTTTTTCCCCACATTTTTCACATTTCTCCAAAAAAGTGTTGTTACTTCGAGAGAGATGCTATTCCCAAGGTCGTAAAATCAAAATTTGACTATATATATAGAGAGAGAGAGAGAGAGAGAGAGAGCGTAATCAGTAAACATTGAATTGTTCTCTAATAACTGTTTAGTCTGTAAAACCTGAAAATGTAATGTAGTTTTCTACTCCAACAAATTTTGGCTGGACACCTTGTGTTTTTGTTTTCTAGATCCAAAGCGAACACTATATTTGATCTCGCACTTAGACAACTTCCACACATTTGCTGATATGAGGGCTGCATCTATCAATGATGTTAAGAGGAATGTGTTTGACCGCATGGCCAAGCGGGACCAAATAATAAACATGAAGGATAATATCGAGGAGAAGATCAACCAGGAGTGTATTTCTAAAGTTAACAGACACACTACTAAACTACAGGTGAGCACATTGAATAAGGCATCAATCTGCTCTGTTCTGCCGGTGGCTGGGAGGTAGAAGTTGGAATCCGATCCAAGATTGCCAAGGGTGGTTTTCCACTCTCCCTCCATGTGTATTCAGCTGCATGGCCCCTAAATTCAAATTCTTACTCCATTAGTGAAAATATGTGGGGAGGATATATTTGGAAATTTGGAAATAAATTTCAATGAAAATTGTAAAGATATAATATGTCTCCTTGGATAATAAAAAGCACATGTTAGAATTATATACAAACTGATGACATTTTCGTTTTTCCTTTTACCACTGAATCCTCATCATTCGTGTTTGTAAACTAATAATAATTAGTAGTTTTAGTGTTTGAATATTGTACAATGAAGATTGTCAAATATTTATATTGGATTATAAGAAATAACACACTTTTACAGATTACTTTTTGGTAATTTTTTGTACTTCTAATTGGGAAGTAAATATAGTTGATCAGCTTATTTTTGTGAATGTTCATTAGTATCTAAAAAACATTTTAGTGCTTCTCAAAAAGGTGGCTTGGAATTTTGAAACATATTTCACATTTATAAAAATAGTATGATAAAAAAAATGGCCTAATTACTGTATTCTTCCTATTATTAGTTGGAGTCACAAATTGAGATGTTTGAAGACAACTTGGAACAGTTGATGAAGAAAAAAAGTGAGATTGTTCATGTCATGGATTCACTCAAGAGTATGGAGAGTACTCTCATGGAACAAAATGAAAAGCTGCTTGAAAAAGAAAATGAGGTGATTCAAACATCTTGCATAGTAATAATAATAATAATAATAATTAGATGTGTGAAGTCTATTTTATTTATTCAATTTGAAGTTTGTTTATACAATTATAAGCAAACTCAAATAATATATTTGAAATATTCTCAAAGCCGAGAATACTTTCTTTCAATAATTCTATGCTTAAAAAATACTGTGACTATTTATATAACTTTAGGGGTGTGCAAAATTTTGAAAACTTCAACTTCGATTCCAAGTAAAATTCCGGATTCAAACCATTATGAGACTTCCCAAAAAAATCCCCCCCCTCCACTCCCCCTCAGTAAATTTATATTACCATTCAACATAAAATATATTATTTTCAACATTAAACTTTTTTTTAATAATCCAACTGTGAGAAAATTTATATTAGTTGATTCAACTTTGTTTGAAATTGAAATGGGCTTGGCGCCCCCCACCATTATACTCGGTACTTGGTCACCTTTGCTACAAGCCTACATTCTTTTAGGAAAATCAACCATTCAGCTGCTAGAGTGGACAAAAATATTGATTGCAATTAAGTATTACTTACTTACTTTATGACATTAAGAACTCGAAAGTTAATTGCCACACATGCAAAAGTATGTCGCTTATTCCTATCTTGAACTAGTTCTATCCAGTACACCTCATTACACCCTATCCCTATCTTGAGCTAGTTCTAACCAGTCCCCCTCATTAGACACAATCTCTTTCTTGAGATAGTTAGATATCAAGTCCACCTCATTACACCCTATCTCTTTCAGGCCCATTTTAATAGTACCCTCTCATTTGTGTCTAGGTCTTCCCGCTGGGTTAGCCAGTCAGTACCCTGAAAACAGTTCTAGATTCTTTCATTCGCGCTGCATGTCCGGTCCATTGTATTCTGGGAGAGTTGATTATCTTAACAATGCCTTATGATGAATACAGGAATGTAATTCCTCATTATGTTACCTTCTCCACTCCCCAGTAGTCTCATATCTCTTTTGATCAAATATCTTCCTTAGCACCTTGTTTTACAACATCCTGAATTTCTTTTTGTCACCTGTCCTAAGCTAAGAGAACACATTCACACCACTAGAGAATCGGTAAAATTCTTTGTATTCTTTTTCTAATTTCCAATCTAATATCGTTATTGCTATTTAAAATTGTTCCGAAATATTTAATTAAACTCATTAATATTGTCAAATAATATCTTATTCACAGTAATATCTAAAACTATTTTAATCCAGTATATTTATATAGAGATTAATTTAATTCCAGTTGGAAAAGAGAATTGAAATGATGAAGCTCCAGATTGTCCCCTCGCCGCAGACGTTGCAAGAAAACCTCACTCAACTAAAAGCACAACTGCAAGTTAGCGTGGAAGAGGTTGCAGCAAGCAAGGAAGCACAGCAGGGAAAGTTTCAGCTCTTGAAGAAGCTTCAGCTGTGTATGGAGCAACAATCTGCTCGAGACAATTTGCTCAGCTCCATTATAAATCTTCATCATGAGCAGAGGTATGTTTGGATAAATATTAGGGGTGTGCAAAGCTTTGAAAACTTGGACTTTTCTTAGAATATTCATTCACTTGGATTTTGATTTAAGCTCAAAAGTCTGGAATCGACAATTTATGAAACTTCACAAAAATAGCAAAAAAAAAAGTTCAAGTCAAAACACACATTTATGTTTATTTTTTTAAATTTTCTGCTGTTATCTCCATTAGAAATTAGTGTTAGTGTAATATCAAATGATTATATTATATTTTGTGATAGTAACTTGATTTATCATTTTAGGGTAAACTATATTAATTGTATGGGTGTGCGAAGTCCACTTTTTCAATTCAAAGCAAACTAATATCAAATAGCTATTCATATTACTTTATGTACTAAAATTTCTTGGAAAATGTTTTATTGCACAATTGTTTGTAATATTTCGTGTTATTTTGACAAATCAAGCTATCCCTGCAGCAATTTGATTTCTTAATATTTTCTCCATGGAAATATTATTTTGTAGCTACAAAACAGCTCAGGATGGCAACAATTGAACATAAATGGAGGATTTTAGCTGTCAATATTTTCATTGACGAAGCTTCGGAGCCAGAATTTGTTCTGAAGCGAAGTCGAAGCTGATATTTGTTTTGAAGCCGTTTCGAAGCATTTTCATACTCCTATTTAATATCTAAATTAAATAAATTTACTTTGTTATGTAAAGTGAAATATTTTTATCCCACATGCAAAATATATATATATTCATTAATTTGGCTTCAAATATATTTCATATCATTCTATTCGACTTTGCTTTGATTTGAAAAAGTGGACTTTCTACACTGCTATTAAATATTAAGGGGGATACCTTTGAATTCTTGAAGCCCTATAACAATGGTTTCTAACACATGGTCCACAAGGGATAATGCTCGCCCGCATTTTGAACGATGTAAACAGCGGCACAATGAATCAAGAACGACTGAGCTGCATGCCTGTGCTTGCACATGTGTTTCAAAGGTCAAGCTAGCTGTATGTGTGTAAGCTGGTCAGTAGACAGCAGTCATCTTTGTTGGGTGATTGATTTTGATTAGTGTTCATGTTTAAGTCATATTTCCTGACCTTGACTATTGGCAGTCCACCTTATTTTGTATTATGTATTGTTCTGTGGAAAGTGGCTCAAAAGAGGAAATATGATAACGATTATATCAATTTCGAGTTCACCTCAATTGAAGTAAATAAGGGGGTAAGAACCCATTATGTGATTTGTACTATGGTCTTCAGCAATGAGGTATTAAAACTTGCAAAGCTGGAAAACCATTTAAGACAGCCCATCCTAATTTGTATGATTGGCCTCCTGAATACTTGGCAGGAAAATTAAAAAACTCGAAAATAGGTAAAACTGGTAAAAGTTTTGGATCGGCTGAAAAAGCCCTTGCAGTGTCTTTTGAAGTTGCTCAGTTCATCGCTAAGTCAAAAAAACAAACCCATGCAATTGGGAAAACCCTACTGAAGACATGTATGGTTAAAGCAGCCAAAAAAGTTTTAAGTGAGAGGGGCTACAAAAAAATTTCAGGAAATTCCTTTGACGATCAACACTGTAAATGCACAGATCGATACAATGTCAAACAACATTTAAAGAGCTTCTGGTTTGAAGAATTGAACAAACTCCCTATTTCAGTCTGCAATGTAGGGGTGGTCAGGCAGCAAATATTTGTATCGGGTGGGCATTTCATTTTGCAAACAACTTTGTCACAGGCTTATAAAATTTCAAATTATAAGTTTAACAGTCTAATTTAATTGAAAAGTAAAATAGAAACAATTTTGT
The DNA here is from genome assembly GCA_902151425.1 of Timema shepardi. Lineage (NCBI taxonomy): Eukaryota > Metazoa > Arthropoda > Insecta > Phasmatodea > Timematidae > Timema > Timema shepardi. Next base: position 137,157 of record CABFVX010000918.1, read on the forward strand.
CAAAGGCCTATTTTGCGGATTCACTTTCATTTCTGTAGAAATACTGCACAGCTTGTCTGAAAGTTTAGTTGAGAGGTTCATCCCCCATTTCTTTGTCGAATATATTAGCTTCTTTTTAACTTGCATATGTATAAATGTAGAATAACACTATTAATAAACATTCACAAAAAAAATTATTTAGCTAAAAAACAAATATTTAAAGCTTTAAACATGTGGAGCACAATATTTTTAATTTTAATTAAGTTAAATGTATTTACTATTTAATTATTATTTTTAGCACCGCGTCTTACTACCCATTCGGGTTATACGCACTACTATTTAATAAATAGTATTTATTTATTTACTTTATAGCACAATTTATAATTTATTAATTATATAACTGCAAATAGATATTTAAAAAATTAAAAGGATACAGAATTCACAAAACTTGGATCATACATAAATCGAAAACATGTTTACTTGAAGTAAAATGGCCGTTTCCTATTTAATGCTCATTTTATGTGTACTTTTTTAAATCAACAAATCTGGATGGTAAAAATAAATTAAATAAATATAAAGAGAACTAATTTAAATTAAGTTTTCGCAAGCAAAGGGCCTAAAAATCTCAATGTGGAAATGTTGAATTTGTTAAGTTGTTAGCATTGACAGAAAAAATTAAATCGTAGGAATCTGGTTTCACTATGTTGTAGACTTGTAACCTGTGAGAAACGTCATTGTAGTTTTTTTGAAAGCAAACATAATAATTTACGAATTAATAAAAAATAAGACCTTTGTTTAATATCAGTTGAATTGAAGTAATTCAACTAGAATTTCAGTTAAACCCTATAATTTTTTCAAAGTTAGATCTAGAGGTTAGTGTTAACATGGTATTATGTACTTATCAAGTTCTTGAGATGTCCGATCAAAATACGGGTATAAATAATACTCGCTCAACATTCCGGGATTCTTAGAAGCCTGAAATTTGGGTGCCCGGCCACCTCTACTTCAATCTGCCGAAAGTACTGACATTTTTGTTTCTTAGAGGATGATAACATAATTAAGGAAGAATTGTTACTATCTCGAGAGTTGGAGACAACATCTTAAGGAAAAGATGTTATGAAAATAATCTAATATGTATGAAATAAAGTGCATGGAGCAAAAACAATTGGTAATAAATAAAATGGTAGAATATTAGGAAAATGGTAGAGCACAAATAAAAGTAAAACACTAACACATATTTACACACAAATCAATATTTCGATGCTATTATAACATCTTCCTCAGGAAGTAGTAGTAGACTGAACAGAATGTTGTCTTCAGTGATGCCAACTTGACTGGTATGGATGAAAACTTCTCTGGTGGAGATGAAATTCTCTGAATGTTTCTCTATGGAAGGTAGGTGGTGCTGGTGTAGCCTCTGGGTTGAAATTAGCGAATATTTAGGTTCGGTAGTTTTCTAGACTTTGTGATCCATTGATGTGCCAGTTCCAATTTTCTTAACTAAGACATATTACATTGTGTCTTGTTAAATGATTTTAACACCTTGACAGTGTAACAGTCCTCAAAATTGAGGTTATGAATGGAGGCGTGTGCTAAAACTGGTTTTTTTGGATTCTTGATTTTTGTGTCATGGTTGTGTCCATTTATTCGTTTACAGAGAGCTTCAGTGGTGAGGCCAACATATTGCGCAGTACATTGTTGGAATTCTAGTTGGTAAATTAGGTTACTGGACTCACATGTGTAGCTGTCTTTGATGGTATAGATGGAGTAGGTGATGTTGTTAGAGAAAGTGGCTGCTGGATGATGTATTTGGCAGGTTCTGCAAGCTGTTTTGTTTCAGGGCTGAGAGCCTTGTTGTGGTTGAATGAAAGTTGTGTCATTTTCAGTTTTGAGTTTAGGGTGTACCAGAAGATTTCTGAGTGATGTAGACTGTTTATACACAACGACTGGTGTTTT
>CABFVX010000918.1:139198-201353 GCA_902151425.1 Timema shepardi
TTTTTTGAAAATATTGTTGGTATGGCTGGATGCTTCCAATATGTGAAAACCTGACGCTAATATTTTGTTTATCTTTTGTAGGCCTGGATAGTACTTTGTCACTAGAGGTATAGTATCTGGTTTTTCAGGTTTGGGTGACTGTGGGGCTTCAGCTAGTCGAAGTAGGTTCTTAATGAGAGGTTTAGGGTATCCTCTCTCTGTAAAGGCTTCTTGGAGGTTTTCAAGGGGGTTTTGAAGACTTTCTGAATAAGAGGAGATGCAGTGAGCCCATATGGCGAGACTGTATGGGATAGATCTTTTAGATTTGAATAGATGGCAGCTATCCAAATGCAAATATTGTTGTCTATTAGTGGGTTTAAGATGCACCTAGGTTTTGAAGTGGCCATCTGACAGCCTAATGTCCACATCAAGAAATGTTTCCTGGTCGTGGGATTGATTTGAGGTGAACTTCATAGCCGAAAAGGGGTTAAGTTTGTTTAAAAATAGGGTTAGATTGTCTTGGCCAGCTGCCCTCACCATGAATATGTCATCGACGAAGCGAAGCCAGCAAAGTGGTTTGTTGATTTGGCGGTCAAGAATATTTTTGCCAGTTTGCCCATGAAAAGATTGGCATATGAAAGTGCCATTATTGTGCCTTTGGTTTGAATAAAGTTCTGATCCATGAATTGAAAGTTGTTCTTTTCTAGTATAAATTTAGTGAGATTCAGAATAAATGATGTAGGTGTGGTATTGATCGGATGCTTGTCGAGAAAATGTTCCACTGCAGCCAGGCCATGAACATGAGGAATGTTGGTATACAACGACACAACATCAATGGTGACAAGTATGGTGCTTTGAAGTAAAGTTTGGGGAAGGCTATTGAGTTTTTGAAGGAAATGTTTGGTGTCTTTAATGTGGGATGGTAGTCCAGTAACAAATGGCCGCATTAGTGTCCAAAACATTGCTGGAAGACCTGGTCAATACAAAAAAACTGGCCATAAAGCTGGTGAATGCTGTTAAAAGCAGCACGCTAAACACTCTTGGATGCCTAGCACAAGAGCCAACTTTTTCATACTAAGGAAATATGTTGGTATTTTGTATAAGTTATGAGACGAGTTGAAAGTGTTCTTTATTGAGACGAAAATGCAACATTTGTTGGAGCAGTTTTGTGAATTAAAATTTGAGATACAACTGGAAAATCTCGTGGATATTTTCCTACTTAAACTAGCTAAACTTGTAACTATAGGGGTCTAGAAATGAAAAGTTGGAAGGTGTTACCAACATATTTGTGTTTAAATACAAACTTAACGCATTTCTATGCAAAATGGATCTGTGGCTTGATAAAGTTCAGGAGAAAAATTATTCAGCATTTCTGACATTGAAAGCCCTCCCTGATCACAATAACTAGGCTACTGTCACAGTTTACGTCCAACATAACATGTGGATACTCAAGGACAAATTCACCCGTTATTTTCCAGAATATGGCAAAAATTAAAGTGAAGCCATTAAGAAACTCATTCATAATGCTTTCATTGTCAAGCCCAAGGACCTTAGTGATGAAATCCAAGATGAGGTAATTAAACTTCAAAAGGATAGTAAATTCAGGTAATCATTTGAATCTGGTGTAAACATGGAGGCGTTATGGTGTAATAAAGCAATATCTTACCCAAATATGAGCCGCCTTACGAAATTTAATGGTGTTTTCAACAACCTTTTTTGTGTGAAGGGTGACCTGGCGGTCTAGGGGTAAGGTGTCGGACTTCTATGCTGGCGGCTGGGGTTCAATCCTCGGTCCCGGCAAAGATCTATCTGATTACCAAACCCTTCCTTCACCTCTGACAAGACACTTGTGAATGTGAGGAATGCCAGGCCTCCACCGTGGTTCGGATTCATCACAATCACCCTACCACTACACATTAGCGTAAGTGCGTATAACCCGAACGGGTAGTAAGACGCGGTGCTAATAATAATAATTTTTTGTGTGAACAGGGATTCTCTACTCCACTTTTTATCAAAAACAAGCAAACAAATTGTCTAAACGCAAACACTGACATGAGATTAGCTTTTAGAAAGAGTATCACTCCAAGAATTTCACAGCTGGTGAAACAAATTCAAGCTCAAAAATCATGCTGAAAAACTTAAGAAAGACATCAAGCTATTTTAATTTATTTTTAATCTAACATTCTAACATTTTTTTCAAACATATATTCTTATGAAAAAGTGTTATTTTAAGTAATACCAATATACTAGTAATAATAATAATGACAATGATATTGTTTGTTCAGAGTCTTTAGGCCTAGGCTAGGAGAAAGGGAAATGGGGGTCCACGCTCTATTTGATTTTTATCTGAGTGGTCCACGGACTCCTTAAGGATATTTATTTATGTCCTATCTTCGTTAACTGTTGCTAAATCTCCTAGCTTTCATTTGTTATGGTGTGAAGGAGGAATTTTGTTATTGGAATAGTCGGAAGGGAAGGGAGGTACAAATAAGGGACAGGTGATTTACTCTGTATACAGCCTATTTTAAAAATTAGAGTTGGGCAGAATCCACTATTTTTCAAATTTGAATCCTGAATCTGAATTTGTTGAGTTTATCTTATAATTATAATAGATTCTGAACCACTGATAAGCAATATCTCTCTCAAACAAATCTCACCGGGGGGGTGAATCTTGAAACCTAAAATTTTTTGAATTCTTGTATCTTGAATAGCCTTAAGGATTTTAGGGATTATTCGTATTTGAGGGCCCATCCCTACTAAAAACATTGACTTTGGCCAGTCATGAAATCTCTTTTCAGAATGAGAGTTTTAGTTACTTAACAACAAAATTCATTCAGATAATATTTTTCTAATAGTTATTATTATTATTATTATTATTAGCACCGCATCTTACTACCCCTTCGGGTTGTACGCACTTACGCTAATGTGCAATGGTAGGGTGATTGTGAGATGAAATGAAGGACCTACAGTTTAACGTGGAATCCGAACCACGGTGGAGACCTGGCATTCCTCACATTCACAAGATGTCTTGTCAGAGGTGAAGGAAGGGTTTGGTGATCAGATAAATCTTTGCCGGGACCGAGGATTGAACCCTGGATTTTAATAGTTAATAAAATGTGTATAACTTGAATAAGTGTTAAAAACCAGTGGAAAAAAAGTTAATTGGACAGAATTTAAACAATTGTGCTATTGGTAACATTGATAGTCTAGAACTGCAAAATTGGTTGTATATTTGAAGATAGATGGACTAGTCGACAAAAGAATGACGCTGGCTCCTAATAGTAAGCATGCATTTTTCTCGAAGATGATATTCATAGTATAGGCAAATTAGCAGCCATCGGTGACATAATTCACAAATTCACAAGGATTTGGAATGATCTGACCTGTGCTAAGCCAGCCATATTGGGAAAATAGCAGGTCAAAGTGTATTTTTCCCTGGTTTTTCACAATTATAGTCAAAACAGCTAATCTTGGGTATAAAATGCAGAAGGCTAAACAGATCACCCAACTCATTACTTGCTGTTGTAAAAGTAGGAAGACCTTGTTATAAGGAAATTTCAAGTTAGAAACTTTATTTTTTATCACACATATCTAGTCACAGTTCAGTTTCATAAACTGGGATCGTGGGGCATTACCTGAGGGTTTCACACTATTTCTCTAGATAAATAATATAATTACCTATTAAATAGGGCCTCTTTCATATGAGAGCTCATTAGCTGGTTCATGATTATTATACAACTCATCAAAATATGATAGTGACATACAGTAATAATTTTAAAAAATAATACTAAGTTCATGAAACATGTAGTTGGTTCTCACAGTACATTGTGATTTGAGTTATTCTACTTGGTTTGAATATGAAATCTGTAAACTAGTCAACACATAATTTACTATGTTACCAATTATTTACATTTTTTCATCATCATGTGAACTTTGGCTGGCTTAAATCTTACCAATCCAATAGAAGAAAGGCTTGGAATGCCGGTGCTGGATTGCCATCCAAGCACAGCAATGACTTTTTTGTCTAGTGTGGTTAGTTTGTCTTCAATGTCTGGATTTCCTGTCCGTTTGTGGGCTGCGTTTATGGCCGAAGCTCTACCTCTGGTAGTTCTTTTTAAATTGCGCCATACCTAAAAAAAAATGTTCTTTTGTGAACCCAACATTTTCTTCTTGATTACTAGATTTTTCTGTTTTGACATTGTCTTGTTTGTATATTTAAGTTTGTATTCAATATAAAATAACATTTGCCATATTTGCCTGTAATCAAAGTTAATATAAACATTCTTGAAACTGTGTTTAAATATTATTGCCTATATTTTATTTACTTAACCTACTTGACTTTGAACAAAGTATTGTCCACTAAATAAATTCCAAGGAAGTATAAGAGTTTTTCAAACGATATGAAGCAGTTTAGATATAGCCTCCAAAGTACTGTGACAAGGCCTGGCTTTTATCAATCAGAGCATTGGCGGAATAATGAGTTTATTAGTGACTATAATAATTTATATAGAAGTAAATAATAGGAACAACACAAGATTGACCTCCTCTATTTAGGTTTTTTTTTCTGTCACTGTACAACTAGAGTGGAAGTCATGTAGTCCACAAGAAACTCCCATTGTCGACCATTCACTCTCCTACTTCTGATTGTTTTGGGCCTATAAACGCAAATAAATGTTTAGTTGGATTTGTATACGCCTATAGTATGCTACAACTATTTTGCATGCATACAAATGTTGATATATTGTTTAACTATACCTTTTTTTCCCGAAGCCTATAAAAGTGAGGCCTAAATATTTAACTTAGAAGTTCAACCAATAATTATTGTACATTTTCTTATTTTATTGAAACAGTTTTTTTGTGTACTAAATAGGTATAGTAGTGGAAGATTTATTCTTAATATAAGCCTAATGTTGGCACAAACCATTCTATTTCTGGGTATGGTTTTTATAATCTTGTACAATCAAACATTTTGAAATAAAGCACAACTATAACAATGTAAATTTATATTTACACATTTTGTTTACTGATATTGATTTAATTACACTCTTCAGTATAACTCAAGTTTAGTACTACACTATTACTTATAGCCCTAGTTGAAATATAGTTAAATAACATTATCTAAAACAAAATACTTTATAAGAGTGCTTATTTACTCACACTGTCTTCATTTCAATATGCTTGTTGATGTTTTCAAGCGAAGGCGGAAAGATAAGACGAATTTTCATTGGTGTTCATTTACGTCATGGTCCTACCAACCTTGTAATATAACTAGCTAAGGTAGCTACTATGGTTACCAACATACTCTTTTCCCATACTAGTGTGTGTCAAAGTTTGTACGCCGTCATTCACGCCATAGCGGTTATGACTTGCACTTACGTACTCGTTGTTTTGTCAAAACATCAGAAAATGGCCGTCATCCCACGGGTGTCATGGCATATGATGCGCTAAATAAAAAGATCCATACTTAGTCTGCTGGATGTTTTCCTAAACTGTACAGTGACTTGTCATCTCCTATTAATCTCTGTCAAATCACAAGTGCAACAATACACAATTTGAAAGAAAAAACGTCTGTTATACTCTAAGGAATGGATGGAAGCAATCCAGAGCGAGTTAAATGAAGGCGACCTAGTTCCTACCAATAGTGTTTGCCAGAAGATATTAGAGAGTTGTGCAACAGCATTTGCTAGGAAAAGGAGTGGTGCATTTGAATTTGGATCTTTAACCACTCACCAGTTTCCTATATATGAATTCAAGAGAATATGCTCGAAACTGCTCCTACTCTCAATATCTCTTCAGAGAAAGTTTTTGGAGATGTTGACGATCGTTTGAAACATTCTGGAGCATATGGGTTTGCAGATTTATCAGAAAAACTAGTCATTACCTATTCAAATTATTTAGTCTTCACTGATCATCAATGGAGAAAAAAGGAGTTGAAGGAAATGAAAAAAGAAACGGATAAACTTAAAATTATATGGAATTTATCTCAAAAAGAAATCCACTCAAGCAGTGTAAATACCACAGAAATTGATTCGGAGAAGATAGTACAGGGCAGAAAGTTAACCAACATAAAAGAACAGCTAAAATTAAATTATTGTATAATTCCAACCAATTATGGAGAAATGGAGAAGGTTATGAATAAAGTGTCAAATATAACAAAAAAGCAAAAGAGCTTAGAACAGTAATAAAAAGAGCAAAAAAGATTTCAAAAATCTAAAAGCAGACCATCCACTTTTCAAACAGAGAAGATTAGATTAGAAAACATTATTGAATAATTTAAAGGACCTAAATGGTCAGAAATCCCAATAAGTGACAGCTTCTGTTGATGACATAAGAGCTGTGATAAGTGGAAGTGGTATAGATACTGAAAAAACAAAACCTTTAGAATTTGATTGTCATTGCAAGATGTTCCTGAGAACGAAATTTTTGCTACAGTTTGGGATGAAGATTGGAGTGTTGGACAATTTATTAGTGAAATAGATGAAGATACTGGTTTCTACAGAATAAAGTACACAAGTTAAGGATGATTCAAATATGTATTGGATATGGCCCGTAAAAGATGATGTTTACAAATCCTGGCTATTCGTCCACTAATAGACATTTCTGACGTTTCTATTACAAGAACAATTAATTTTGGATTGTCCAATCTTGTTCTAATTAATAATGTTGCAAAAGATTTTTAACTTAAAGTTGAACCAACTTAGCTTGTAAAATAAAATTCAAGGTGTTATTAATATAACCTTATCAAAAATGCAAGTTTTTCTAAGTGCAGTGAAAAATTTTGTTCAAATATTACAAAAATAGCTGTAGTTTGGACATTTTTTGGAGCATTCATGTGAAATTTGTGGTAAATGTCATAATTTTTTTCATAGCATGAATTAAAGGGGTTCCATTTCCATAACCTTATAGCAATGCTGCACTCCCCCCTTCTCCCTCACCAATCTTTGAAATTAGATATTATTTTTAAATAAAAAATAAAAAAATAGGCTGTTAGTTTAATTATACTTATGAGTTATGAAAGTTCAATAAACATAAATGAATAAATTAAATAAACATTGTTTATTACAGTTAACACTATAAGGATAACCAAGTTTTGTTGTTTTTATTTTGGTTGAGGTATTAGTTTTTGAAGTGTTTCACCAATAGCAACATATACTGTTTCTGTTCTTCACTTGCTACTTCTTGCTCTGCAATATTGTTGACATTCTTCATTAAACAACCATTTCTCCACTTTTTTATAAACATCATATTCCTTCCAAATTTCAACATAATTCAATAAAAACTCTGATAGAACACATGTTATACTGTGAGGAACACAGGCTATACTGCGAGGAACAAGGGTTATACTGTGAGGAACACAGGTTATACTGTGAGGAACACAGGCTATACTGCAAGGAACACAGGTGATACTGTGAGGAACAAGGGTTATACTGTGAGGAACACGGGTTATACTGCGAGGAACACGGGTGATTCTGCGAGGAACACAGGTGATACTGAGGAACACGGGTTATACTGTGATGAACACAGGCTATACTGCGAGGAACACAGGCTATACTGCGAGGAACAAGGGTTATACTGTGAGGAACAAGGGTTATACTGTGAGGAACACAGGCTATACTGCGAGGAACAAGGGTTATACTGTGAGGAACACAGGCTATACTGCGAGGAACAAGGGTTATACTGCGAGGAACAAGGGTTATACTGCGAGGAACAAGGGTTATACTGTGAGGAACACAGGCTATACTGCGAGGAACACGGGCTATACTGTGATGGAACACAGGTGATAATGCGATGGAACACAGGTTATACTGCAAGGAACACCTCTTATATTGTGTTGGAATACCTGTTATACTCTGATGGAACACCTGTTATACTCTGATGAAACGCCTGTTATACTGTGATGAAACGCCTGTTATACTGTGATGAAACACCTGCTATAGGCTGATGAAACACCTGTTATACTGAAAAACATTATGAAACCCATTGTGGTGTTGGTGTTTGTAAGCCTTAACTATAATGTTGTTTAGCAAAAACAACAACAATTGGAAGTAATTTCGGACCCATTTATTGACAACAGAGTAATGAGTTGGTTTTGATGAAACAAACTGGAGTTCAGATTTATACAGTTTAGTGAATGTATAGGACTGACCCGTAATATCTCAGCCCGCTGAACTATCATGTTCGACCCATGTAATATGTGAATTTACAGGGTTCCTATGGTCTGGAAAGTCAGGGAAAAAAATAATAGTCAGGGATATGACAATTCATGTCACACATAGAAAAAAACAACGAAAATATTTTACATATTTACTGCGTTATAAACCACTGCCCCACTAAAGATAGCTGAGGGGTACTTACCATGCTCAAACTGGCTGTAACACAAGTTTTGGTAGCATTTTGTTTCAGAAGGTGAACACAGAAATCTCCTGGCCTGCACATGACAATTCTTTTAACTTTAGTGATCAATTGTTTTGGTTCTTGTTCAAGGTTTGGCATCGTTATTGTTGGATACGGTGAATTTGGGCTGATTCGACTACACCAGCAATGTCTAACAAAAAAACAGTTTTTAACCAGCTCTGGCTAAGCCCAGAGCATTTTCCTGAATTCTCATACTGGATCAGTGGCGTTGAAAGTAATAAGTTGCAGGCATTTTGTAAAGTGTGCAAAAAAATTATAAACCTAAGTAATATGGGAAAGCAAGCATTAGCTTCCCATGCAAAAGGACCAACTCATATCAAAACTCTTGAAACTTTGACAAATCAACGCTCTGTTGACTTTTTTCTCAAAAAAGTCAAGTGATTCAGGTTCATCAAGCTCCCCTGTTTCAACAGAATCTCTGGCACACAAAGACATTCTACCTAGTGGTGATTCAGCTGGTTACTCAAAGAGTTTTTCTGTTTCATCGGAAATTGTAAAGCCGCAGAAGGAATCTGTTGCCAAAAGTGAAATTAGTGTAGTGCCTCGAAAAAACCATAACACTTTTGTTATAAAAGATGATATAACTAAGGCGGAAGTAATTTGGGCTATGCAAGTTGTTTACAAAAAAAGTCTTTCAATTAGTGCAATAATTTAAGTACAATTTTTCAGTTGATGTTTTCCGAGTGTTCCATTGCCAATGCCTTAACCCTTGGTGGAGACAAGGCTGCATACTTCATTGTGCATGGCTTGGCTCCATTCTTTAAGAACAATTTACTGGACCGCCTAAAATCATGTAACAACTTTGTAATTTGTTTTGATGAAGCGTTGAATAAAGTTATTCAAAGAGGACAAATGGACATTGTAATAAGATTCTGGGACAAGGAAAATCATAAAGTCATCAGTCGTTACTTAAACAGTGTTTTTTTTGGATAGGAGCATCGCTGAAGAATTACAGAAGCATTTTCTGGATGGTATTTCTCCTCTTCCACTCTCTAAGTTGATACAAGTGTCAATGGATGGCCCAAATGTCAATTTAAAGTTTATAACACTTCTTCAGGAACACATCAAATCTGTCATAGACAATGAAGTATGTAGTTTGCTAAATCTGGGAACATGTGGGCTTCATGTTGTTCATGATTCCTTGAGAACAAGAGTGGAGTCTGTTGATTGAAATATAGGTAGTTTATTGTGTCACATGTACTACCTGTTCACTGACTCTCCAGCTTGTTGAGTATTGTTTACCCAGTTGACAGGATGTGCATCTTTTCTATTGAAGTTCTGTGGTGTACGGTGGTTAGAGAATGTAAATTGCTTTCAAAGGGCATTACAAATTTGGGTCCATGTTGTTAAGTTTCTCAAAGAAGCAAAACTTCCTAAATCAAAATCTGTAGAGACACTGAAAAGAGCAGCCTGTGATCCATTCCTAAAGTGTAAACTAGCTTTCTGCAAGACAATTACAGATGAATGTCAGCCTTTCCTGCAACGGTTCCAGACATCAAAACCAATTACTCCATATATTTTTGAAGCTGTAGAGAAACTTCTAAGATACCTTATGAATCGTTGCATGAAACCTGTTCTGATGAAGTGTACGGTCCAAAGTTACTGTCTATTGACACCAAAAAAATCAGAAAATTTGATATTTAGCAAAAATATTGATTTAGGATTTGCAACAAAACGTTTGTTAGGAGAAACTGCAATCACAGTAACAGAAAGACAAAAACTAGAATTTATACACGAGTGCCGCACTATGTTAACCACCATGATTGCAAAACTACAAGAAAGAAGTCCATTAAAACAGAAAGCTGTGAGAGGTTTGTCTTCATTGGATCCTTGTGTTATTCAACATTCATCTCAACTGGGCCAGAAGAGATTTTCTTTTGAGGAACTCAACCATGCCAACATCATAAATGATGTTCTGGCTGAAAATGCCAAGAAAGAATACTTGTATTTTTGCAACCTCAAAAAATCTCAGCTTTAAGAAATTTTTCTTCCTTGTGATCAGTTTAGTGATGAAGTAGGACTTGACACTATTTATGGTAGCTTTCTAATAGGAGATGCAAACTACAAACATCTTTGGGAAGTAATAAAGATTTGCCTTGTCTTGTCGCATGGGAATGCAACTGTTGAAGGTGGTTTTTCAGTCAATAAATCTTTACTGGTTGAAAAAACAGTCAATGCACAGCTTCACATTCATGATGAGATACAAGAATCAGGAGGGATTAAAAACATACACATTAGCAAAAAGATGTTGGATTACGTGAAAAGGTGCTCAGAAACGCTATCATGAATATTTGGAGATAAAAAAGCAGGATAGAAGTGAAGAAGACAAGAAGAAAGCAGAAAAGAGGAAATTAGATATTCAAGTTAGATTTAGAATGAAAAAGAAAAAAAATTAATGATGGCAACTGAAGAAAAACGAGAAGCAATAGAAGTGGAGTTGCAAGAACTGAAGAAGAAACAAGCTTCACTTTATTAAATATAGCATAGTATCTTATTGTAATGACTTTTGATAATTTTAATAAAAAGAAAATTGACTTGAGACAGTTCCTCCTGGTGTGAGCTATTCAGTTCAGGATATGTACAACTTAGGTAAAATAAGACTGTAATGATACCAAACTTTTTAGTATGTTCTTAGTGGCCTGTTATTCAGTATGTATTTCTGCACATGATACCAAAGTGTATCAAGTTTGTTACAACTTTTTGATAGGGTTAGACATATTTAATTATTTTTCCATCATTTTCCCTGAACTGATTGGCAAGACATTGGCTTTCTTATTCTTCCATGAGAGGCAAGGCAAGATTGGCGGTAGGGGAGGAGGCCGAAATAAATGTATTTAAATTAATATTTTCACATGTATAGTATCGTAAAGTTATAGTAGAAATTTTATGAGAAATTGGTCAGGGAACTTGGGAAAATAGTCAGTGAAAAGTCAGGGAGAATTTTTTTACAAATACTGTAGGAACCCTGTTTTAGAACTCTTGCCTTGCCCGCGTGGAAGCCAGAGAGCAAGAATATGTGACCTGCCCCCTAGTGTTACAATAGGTAGGCCCAAGAGTCTTTGAGCCTAATAACGATAGAGTGACTTCATACTCTACAATGAGTATGTTACTATAAAATCTTCTATACTTCCTTTATCATTGAAGGCGTTCACAATTTACCATTGTGTTAGGTAGAAAATTATCTGTAAAAAACCACGCTACCAACCCTTCTGATAAGTACCTTAGCTGGCCAAGAAACTTATACATAATGTCTTTGGCTTTTTTTGCTTTTTTTATGAGCTTTAGAAAGTTTCTGGATGTATAACACCCTGAGGCTGCTTGGAACCATAATTTGATCTAAATGCTTGTTATAAAAATGTAGATGTCACAAATGTCCTTATCTTTTCTCTTCGTAATTTTGAACTGGTCTCAGAATAAATACACTTTAAAGGATTTTTTTTTCCCACCGATTTAGCAAGATGATGTCTAGCAGGGTCTCTGAAAGATATTCCTTTTTCAGGGATACCTCCTAGGATATAATATTCGGGTCTATTAACTACCCATAATCATCTCAAGGCTGGAATTGTTAGAGTTGTTTCTCACAAAAAGAGATCATGTCACTGGTAATATTTTTGACTTCACTTAGAGTGAAACCATTGAAAGCGAAAGTTTTAAAATCACTGTGCTCGCTTATTCTCCAGACATTTTAAAATCTTTAGAACATTTAGATCTCTGGACCAGTTGAACACTCGTGCCCAAGAACAACTACTGCTCCCAGGACTATCCCCATAATATGATCACAAACTATACCATTTATCTGTCCATTAGACCTAATTCTGAATCCTAGAAAACAAATTAAATCTAAAAAGTTAACTTTATTACACTAATTCTCAAGCTTCTATAAAAAGATGTAGAAATAGTAACTAAATGTTAAAACTTTTTGTTATAAAGCATTCATTTTAATAACAATCATTCATTTGAGTGGTGAATTAATAGTTGAGGGTCTCTGTTTTAAGTTAATCTTATTATGTTGAGTTAAACCACCAATAAGTAGTATAAGAACTATAAAATAAAATAACATATAGTAAAAGATTATTTTTTTTGTCTTGAATTTGATGTTTTCTCTAACCTCGAATTTCTTTGGATTCAAAGTTACTGAGGTCCTATCCATGAGTTTCTTAAATCTATTCATTCAATTAAAGATTTTTCATCCATTAATGTTTCCAGCTTGTGGCTTTGCTCACTTTTTTATTCAAGCCATATATTTTCCACTACCGGCTTGCTAAGTTCCAAATATCTTATAATCCAACTCTTAAGACTAAGAGAGAGACAACATCCAGTCCCTGGCCGTTAATTTATCACTGTGAAAGGGTAAACCTACATCTCACCTATGATAAATTTATCATCCATGCCAGGAATCGACCTCAGTATCCTTAGCTCAGTAGACAAACATGCTACCAACTGAGCTAAGGTGTCAGATATTCCATTTAAGACATTCATTCATAATATTAATTCGATACCTTAGCTCAGTTGATAGCATGTCTGTCTACTGAGCTAAGTGTCCTGGGCTCGATTCCCGACATGGCAGAAAAATTAATCATTGGTGAAATATGGGTTTACCCTTTCACAGTTAAGAAGTAATCGTTGGAGACTGGATGTTGTGCCTGTTCTAGTCTTAAGTTAGATTATAAGGTATATGAAGCTACGAGAGGCCTAGCAAGCCTTTTGTGGAAAATAATTGTATGTTTTGAATAGAAAACTGATCCAGGCCAGAGGCTGGAAACAGTAATGGATGAAAATTCATAATATTCTGAATATTATTCACCAAGTGAACCACTGAAGCTTACTGAAGTATTTGTAAATTTAAAAAATGACACCTGAACATGAGAATTGAACCCATGGCACTGGGCTTAGTGTGCCAAAGCTCTACCCACCACTAAGCTATCCAGGATTTGTTCCATGCACATGGTAATTCTTCACGATTAATGTATTCAACACTATATGACAGCTAATAGAATCTATAACCAAATTTGATGTTTTTTCCAGTGAGAGCATGGATCTGATAAAATCTTTGATGGAGGAGAAACAGTCAGCTGCAGAAGAAGATGTCAATCTAACGCAGAAGCTTTGTCAGTTGAAACAAGAGATGGTTCAAATTAAGGATGAAATATCTCAGGTCCAGGTCTCTGGCAAGCAAAGTGTGGAGACCTATAAGCAACAAATGGAGCAGCTCAATAGGTACATACCAACATTTCTCTTAAATGTACAAAAAATATAAATACTTTCCAATGTAATCTCAGACTGGTGGGGGTTAACTATAGGAGTCTGCAAAGATTTAATTACGTCATTTCAATAACTTGAATCTAACTAAACTAGTAACAATTTGATAGGGCTTTGACCATTGTAAATCCATATTTTGCCTTAAATATACTCATGGTATAAGTTTGTTGTGCTAAATGTTTCATATGAATGCACCTGGTTGTGTGGATACATACACAAACTGTGCGTGTAGAGTATGTGGTGGGTGAGCGTTGTGTGCTCTGTTTTTGGCGGCGGTATCTGATTTTTTTAAATTTTCTTTGTTCCTTCTTACACCCAAAATGTTGTTTTATGATACTGGTTTTTGTAGAAATAATGGTGATTATTATTACCTCAAAATAAGTGTTTTTAATTGTGTTCTCTCAAACCATTACTGTCTTTATTTTGTCCTAGATTACAATTCATATAACTAGAATCAAATATATTGTGAGGCAAAGTAAATGATTATTTAGTATAATGCTAATAAAATATTTATAACAAACTAAAAAAGTGAAATTTGATACCTTAAATTCTTAATGCTATTTAAAAATAGGGCTCCATAATCAAAGGTTGTTTCTTAGCTGACCAGCCAAAATTTATAGAATTAAATTTGTTGATACAATGCAGAAAATAAATCTACGCTAAATGCATACACTTGAAGAAATATTGGTACATATTTATCTCGCTTAATATGTTAAAATATTATTTGATTATATTTAAAGGTGTCAAAATAATGGGGGTTTTTTAATAACAAATATTTTTAATCAAATAGTGAAAATTTTGAATATATAATGGATAGCTTCAATTTGAATAGTTAGTAAAATCTCGGTATTACCCCTTGGTATACATATTTTAAATATGTTAGGCGAAATTTTGAATAAAGTAGCATGGAAGATATTCATCGTAATAAACTAAATATGTTTAAAAGAAACATTTATTTAAATTTTATTATTTAAATGTTTCTTTTAAACATGTCTAGTTTATTATGATGAATATTTCCATATTGTTTCGATTTTTTTTTAAATATGATCGAATGAATCGAAAGAATCATTTGAATGATTTTGAGAAGTATTAAAGAGTCAGTAATAATTGGATGTTAGCTAGCTGTTACTACTTATAATTAATCTTCTCCTAACACGCATTCCTTTGTGTTTGCAGCTTATCAACACTTTTCTATTACTGTATTTAGTTCCTTGTGCCAGTGTCAAAGGCTAAAGTACAGCCACAACAAAATACTATAAAGTAAACACATTAATCACATAAGTACCTCGCCATTAATAGAAATAATTTTGTGTACGATTAATAATAAAATAAAAATCATACGTTTCCCTTTGTGTTTGAATGAGTCAAAATAATTGAACCTCTAATATTTCCTATACATAAAAAAAAAAGCTTGCAATACTATCTACATATCTGGTAAGTGATCTTAATTTTATTACTTAATCTTGATCAGGACAGAAAATAAAAGGCAAATTTTTTTTTTATTGCAATGATCTGTGTTGCTTGTCCCTATAATCCTCCCTAAAATCCAACGCTAATGTCAAGGGTGGACGTAATATGTAACTCATCAGTCATACTGGGAAGAGGTGGACACAAAGATGTTATTGGGAAAAAAACACTCAAAATAGTGTGATTGTACTTGTAACACTTCAACTAAAGATAAGTTCTCTCAATAATTAACTTAACCAAAAAAGAATACTTAGGTATAAGTGTGTAGGAACAAGGAGAGTTTTAATCAATATGTACCTGCATTCTTAGATACACATATTAAACGTGTATCTTGTCTTGTTGGGTTTTCAGGAAACAGGGCTCTAATCCTGGCTGGCTGCATTTAAAGTGCTTTTCCTAAATGGTTTTCCAATATCTCTATTCATGCAAATGGGTCTAAATCTAAAATTATTCCTTCCTTTTTTCCTACCTTTTGGACAATCTTGACTCGTTATAAGACTCGGTACAAAAACATATAATGTAAGTAAAATAACATTATATATCCTTACTAAGCAATGTTTTCCAGAGATCATCAAGCACTTGTTGAAAATAAGGAGAAAAGCATCGAATCTATCAATAAATTGGAGCAGAAAATTGCACAAACTAAACTCGAGGTAGTGGAGCAGACCACTGTCTTCATAAACCGGGCACAGATCTACACCAAACATTATGAAGAATACAAGTCCAAGGTAGGTAACTTTATCTCGTTTCTAGATAGTACAGGTGTGACAACTATGTAAAACCGATTATAAACTTCTTCCTATGAATTTTATTTTAAAATATATATTTTTTTTACTTAAAAAACTGGTTTGAAGGTTCTAAAGATAAAAGCTTAAAAATTATTTTACAGCTTAAAATTATGTGTTTAGAAATCAGTTAAATAAGCTATATTGGTGGAACAAAATAAGCTACGTGGATCTAAAATGTATGATCACTAATTTTTATATTATTATACGAGTTCAGTCCACTATCATTTATTACAGCGAATTAATTAATCTCTTAGACATTTTAACTATCAGATGTGCTACTAAATATAAATACTTTAAAAAATAATTTTATTAGTCCTTTGCAGTACTTAAATTTTCAAGCCAAGCCTTAAATAGATACTCAGTTCAGGCTCAATAGACTTGTAAGCTTGACAATTTTTAGCTTGTACAAGGCTATCTATCTTTACTGTATTATGTGTCTGGTGATGGATGGTTCATGATTTACTCTTCTCTCTACTTGTCTGGATGTTGTTTGTAAATTGATAATTTGGATTGAGGATGGTAGTTGAGAAAGAACCCAACAAAGAAGGTAGTGTGACAAGATCTGGCTATTGTAATGCTGTTAAAGTCGATTCTCTCTGGGATATTGTAAAGGTCAGAACCGATTAAACACCTGCATTGTAGATAGAAAGGAACTTGAAAGGTATTTTATAACTAAATCTCTACACACAAACCTATTTTAACATGGTGGCTACAGACAGGGAAAACCTGGAAAAGTCAGGGAATTTTTGGATGACAGGGAAAACAGGGAAATGTCAGGGAATTTAACTAAAAATAAGGAAAAGTCAGAGAATTAAAAAAATTATGTCTAAAATATCCCATTAATTTCACAACTTAACATTAAAACTTAAGTTAACAATACCTAAATAAAATAACATTTTAATCTTTAAAATAACTGATAAAATTGTTTATGTTTAATAGATGCAAACTTTTTTTTAATATATGATCAATAATAACAAAAGTCATCATCCACCATTTAAACTGGAAAAAAGTAAACTGGAAAAAAGTAGTCAGGGAAAATTGAAAAATGCTGCCTGGAAAACCTGGAAAAGTCAGGGAATTTTGTAAAATATGTCTTGTAGCCACTCTGTTTAAGAATACTGTTAACACTCGAGTACTCATCTACATAGATCTCATTCAACCACTCTAGAGGCAAGAAAATAATTCTCTTGCTCATCAGACGCCAGATGTTTCACAACACTAAGTGCAAGGAACAGTGCAGGTTTAACACCAAAGGATACCGTTTTAATTGTAATGTTTGTGATTCATTTTGAGGAGAGAAACGCCAAACAATTTGTTATTAAAAATTATGTTCAAGGCGAATCCCTATTTCCCGGTACATTTGCTTGATGTCTGACATGAGTGGCACAGGATGAACACGCAAGTTAAGTAGAATTTCATAAATATCAAGTGGTAGCTTAGGCTCTGTCATAAGGGCATCATTAATCAAGAGTTCAGATGTAAATCTAAAACTAGCGTTGAATACAACTCCTAATTTAGTAGTAGTGCTATCAGGATTAAAAACACTAGTAGTGCTATCAAGATTAAAACACAATGAGTAGTAGTGCTATCAGGATTAAAAACACAATGATGTGGAAGAATGTAATATAATGGTACATAAGAATTAATGTTAGGAACTAATGGCATGTGACATTGGTCCAAGTAATCTTGCATGATAGCACATTATTTCCTGTTAAGATCAGGTCTTGATTGTAGTCTGAACAAGTATCTCCTAAAGAAAAAGGATCTTGTTGAGAAGGCAGTGCCACTGAATAGCGTCCAGTACTATCTCTAGAATGAGTTTTGACAAAATCATCTTCAGAACATAATTGTTTTAGTCTCAAAACTTGTTTCTTAGGTATTTCCTCTAAGGACCAAAATCTTTGCATCACTTCATCCAACCGAGAATCCAAAGACACACAAAAGTTGTGAGGTTGCAAGCTATGTGTAATGGTTGTCCAACTCGTAGCTACCTAAATCATGATTCCAAAGCAACAAGTGTGTAGGGATGCCCAAAAATTGTATTTGTACCAACAATGTAGGGATAGAACTCGGCTCCCACTAGTCCTTTGATTTCCCCTGGGAGATGAAATCGACTATCTGTTAGAGTTATTCCTTTCAAGTGTGACCAGTTTTTTGAAGATAAAATAATGGATGGTAGTTGGTTGACTATCTTATCCATAAGCAACGCTTCAATGCAAAAACTAGGATTGGATGTGAATCGAGGCTGAATTGAAAATGAAGTAGTTCCTCTAATGGGGAGCACGGTTTTACCAATTCCATTGATGGAACCCTTGAGCTAATGTCTTGGAAGACCCAGTATATTGAGACAAGACTGTTTGATAAAATTTGCTTGACTGGCCAAGTCCATGGGGCATCTTACTTCATGGAATTTTCCAGGGATGTGCAAAATTACAATACAAAGCAGAACGGTTGTCCTCATTGATACTTTTCTAACAAAGGGAGTCAGGAAGCTTCTATTGTTTTGTTCCTATGAGATCTATTCTCAAAATGTAATAGTTAGGGTTCTGCGAGCTTGGGTTTTTTCATTTGAGTCGAGTATTTCTAAAAGCTCTCGATTTCGAGTACATTCATAATTTTAAAATGTTAAAGAGTATATATTTGTTTATCTTAAATGTAAATATCCCATCTTTAAAATTTGAGACTTAAAAAAATATACTATATTTTGAAAAGAAAAATTCCAAATGGAAATATTAGTTTTTAAATTAGAAATAACACTTTAAAAAAAACACAATTTACAAATAAGAGCAGCACTCAAATAAAAATATGTGGCCTAATAGAAGGAGTAGATTAAAATGGTTTAATCTCTTTAAGGGCATTAAAATTACACTAACATTTATTAAAAAAGTAATAAAATGAATAGTTGCATGATGGCTTGAAAATGTATAAGACAGTGTAGAAACACTGTACAATAATGTAATGTAAGTGATAGTGTAGGAAGTCAACCTGAAAGGATAGTTAGTCTAGGTCTTTAAATAAACAAACACACTTCTCTCGTCACTTCTTCTTATTTTTTTACACTTTACACTTCTTCAAAACTTCCACAGTTGCACATTGTTTTGAATTTTTAGAAATATTACTTTTTCATTAATGTATCTTCATATGAGGAATAAATTTTTCCGAAAATTCAAAACAATATGCGACTGTGGAAGTTTGAAATAGATGTGAAATGTAAAAGTGTAAGAAGAAATATAGAAGAAATATAGAAGTGTGTTTGTTTATATCTAGGCCTAACCTAACTATCTAACCTTTCAGGTTGACTTCCTTCACTATCACTTTACATAATTGTAGAGTGTTTCTTCACTATCTTGATAAAAAGTTAATGCAATTGACATTTTAATGAGCTAATATTTCCCTAAAAAAGCTTCAATAACTTAGTTTACCACATAAGAATCATAAACCATTTGAAGTGTTTCATATTTTGTTTATTATTCCCTAGTGTAATTGTGTATGATCACGTCTTCTGTTCCATTTCCATTCTTCTATGTGCATTGTACGGGCTCTCGCTAAACATATTATTAAGAAATTTATTTCAATCCAATATTTAATGATGAATCAAATAGCCGAAGCTATCATTTATGCATTTTAGTGAGGATAACACCATTAAGATATCATATTCTGAAAATTGAAAAATGACACCTGGACACGGGAATCGAACCCGTGACCTTCGGCATTGACGTACTAAGCCGAAGGTCCCGGGTTCAATACCCATGTCCAGCTGTCAGTCTTCAATTTTCAGGATATGATACCAATATTTAATGCTTATTAAAGTTGATGCTCATACTTTAAAAATAAAAATAATACTTCTAGCAAACAATATGAAATGGTAAATGCTTTTTTAATATAAATGTGGTAAGTTTGGTAAAATATTTATTGCAATAAGCAAGATCAAGATTGATTTTAGATAGGTTAACCAACATAACTTTATAACGAAACTAGTGCTAGTTTTGTAGTTAAACGTATTAATTAATGGACGTTTTAAATATCTTAAGTTTGAAAACATTCAATAAAATAATATATTTGTGATATTACATTTTTAATTTAACATAAATTATTATTTTAGAAAGGGAGAACGTAAAAAAAAGTAAAAAGAATCATTCATTTATTTAAACTATTTAGCTATTCTTATTTTTATTGATTTGTCATGGCAATACAAATAAACAACTTCAATCAAGGATAATTCAAAATGAATGATAATAGGGAATAAATTCACCGGTTGAAATTAGTTTTAAAGATCTATTTCATTATTAATGTGAAAATTGATGTTAATTTTAACAATGTGTTATTCAACCGAATGATTTATAAGTGAAAATGCCAATATTATCTCAATTAAATACCCTATGCTTACTATTGCGTTTTAAAAATTGATCCATAAGTACATCAGGTGAAAGCTCGAAAATTACAAGTCTACAAAACTTTCGATCTCGAGCCTAAAGGAGGCGCTCAGCTCGATATCCAAGTACTCGCATAACCCTAAATTATTTTTTGACTTGCATTGAGTACAAACTTTCAAAGAGCGGCAAAATGCTGCCTTGTGTAATGACAGTTGATACAAAGTATTCTTTGGTTTACTAATTGTAACCTCTCTGTAGGGGTTAGTTTAGTGAACACTTTGACAACAATAAGGGGGATGATTTTGCTCACACATCTAACACTTATTTAAATAAGTCGGGGATACTATGGTGTCCCCTTCTTCTCACTTAGGTGATCAACATGAGCGTTCTGTGGTATTATCTTAGTATGTGGGGAGTCTTACACGCCAACCTCGAAGGAATGGAAACCCTTTTGTCTTGACTTTTTATGACCTTGGATATCATATTTACAAGAAGCAGGGGGTGATAAAGTATCTTCAATTCGACATATTCTTTCTATAAATTGAATAAAGAAAGCTCTTTAGAGTAGGAAATGATTTTTTCCTGTGATGCAATTTCCCATTGTCTCCTAATTGAATGGTCCAGTTTATTGGTCACAATAAATAGTAACATTGTGTCCCATTTATTTACAGGAAAATTCTGAAGGCATAGCGTAACACCCTTACATGTTCATCCAAATTGCTTAACAATCTTCTAAGTGGATTTGGAGAATATTTCGAGATGGCTGATTAACAAGTTTATCTAGTGTCTAACTTGTAGTTGCCGACACTGGGATATGTGTTTTGTGGCTAGACTAGTATTGAAGTAACCAAAATAGGAGTATAACAATAAACTGGTGATGAGAACAAACCAAAAATGTTTGATATATCAATTAAATTTGTGTTTAATTCATAAATACTTATATACATAAAAAAAAGTATGGCCGCTAACTTAAATGTTTTGACCCAATGGGTGAAGAATCCATAGTGGCCCAGAGATGGAAAAGATTGCTACATTCGTTTAAGATATTTTTGGTGGTCAGAGACATAGAAGAAGATGAGAAAAAGATGTCTCAGTTGCTTCATCAAGTGGGTTAAGCTGTTCAAAATATATGGTTTATGAAGATAGTCTTTGGACAATGAAGCTACATATAAAGAATGCATGAAAATTCTAAATGCTCACGTTTTGCCTTCAAGGAGGTGGGTCATTCCAAAAATATACCCTTCTTATGAAATTAGTTTTCCAAAATATTTTTTTTATTATTATTTATAAAATATGTTTTTTATCAAAATGATTATTTATTCGTAAGAAAATTATATAGTCAGCAGTAAATAAAAAAAATTAAATCACATAAAATACATGAACAGGTGAAGAAATATGTCCACTGTGTCACCCCACTACAAAAAATGGCCCAGCTAACAAAACTACAAATAATACATTAGTTTTATGAGGCTGGTTGATCAAATAGAATACACAATCAAACTAATAGGTTAGTAATCACATAAGTTACATTTTAAACTGAAAACTCAAACTCAATGTCCCCTGTGTTATTAATTCTCCTGTTAAAATGTCTTAAACTTAATATAAGTGAATAATAAAAGATAATTTTTTTCAGCTGATTTTTTTTTGTTTTGTTTTTTGCGAATCATAATTATTTGTACTCTTAATGACTCATTGTTTTACATTTTTATTCATAATACTTTTTCCTAAAAGTAGAATAACATGGCAGTAACACAGTGGACAAATGGTAACACAAGGGACACATATTTCTAAGAGGTTTGGATCTTTATTATTATTGTTATTGTTATTTGCATACTTAACTAAATCAAACAAGGACCATACTTTTTATAAAATATCATGTATGATGTCAAGTAGAAGTTTGGGGACATTTTGAAATACTTCTCATAAACATTAACTGGAGTATTGAAGTGGTAGCAAATGTGGTCACCTTTCATTATTAGAGGTGGTGTTTCAAGGATTTCAAGAACTTGATCAAACTGCTCTTAGAAACATTACCTCAATATCACCATCATCTTCAACATCACTCTGTGCCACTCCTAAATATTTATATTTAGTTGCATTTCCTTTTCCTACTTTAATCCGAACTAACATGTACACTCCACTAGCAACATATTTTGGGAGGGGCTCTTTCAACGTAGACAAATCTTTAAAAGAGGTATATTTATTGAAAGAGATAGGCTTTTGTAATTCCTTGATTATAGGCCTATCATTTGGTTCCGAAAGTTCATATTCAGTAGAGGTTGAAGAGTAAATATCATTATAAATACTAACTTTCTTTTTTTATTATTTAGCAGGCCACCTCTTTTTCCTTTTTCTTGATTTTGATTACTAACAATACAAGAATTATATGCCTTGGTGCCTTAGCAAATGTAAAACCCTTTATTACTCAGCTCTTCACAGTAACAACTAATATCCCGATAGTTGATACACCCTTTTTCTTTTACAATTAACTTATGTAAACGCATAGTTCCAGATGGCCCTGGTATGGTCAATGGAAGTGTTTTGCGAACACAATCAATTTCTTCCGCAGTTACAACAAACAACTTAATTGTTGTTTCTTTTTCCACCAATTGAAAGAACTGGTGAACATTAGCAATGTCCTTACCATCGGACACAAGTATGTGAGCTGTTTGCTTTAAAACTGCTCCAATTCCATCAGCCGCTCCTTTGCCATGTCCAGCTTCAAATAAAGACCATATTCCTTGCTTGAGTTCATTTTCAAAACGTTTGTGACTAAAATGGTAAAAGTTTTGTTTTTGTCTGTACTGTGTACATGATCCATCAGAAAATACATGTAGTGTGTCCATATTAGGCTCATTTGTCTGTATAAAATTCATTATAGGTGCCAGGCGGGCATATTGCAATAGGATTGTGCTCATTACTAGATGACACTGTGCAGAATGATTCTGGCTCATGTTGCTTACATTATAAAACACCTGTGTGAAGGGTGATTTGATTTCGTGATGCTCCAAAATGGTGGCCCCAAACTTCTTCTACACACTTACAATTGTAATTTTTGCTAAAATCGATGTGGATGGCAGCTTCATTTGGCTTTAGATTGTCAAGACAACTCCTATAGGCTTTGTATTGTTTGTGTATATTGAAAATATGTTTCTTAAAAAGGATCATTTCTTGGTGAAATTTTGTTGTGAATGTGCTTATTGGAACATTCAGCGTATCCTTTGAAATTTTCTTAACTTCCATTGCCTTACCTTGTAATATGTTTCTTTTTTACAGACCCATTCATATCATTCCACTTCTGCATTTTCTGTAATAATATTAACAGTAAAACTTTTTTTTCACAAGTATTACATTAATTGTACATACAGTCCTTAGAGTCTATATTACAGGTATTTCAACTAACAAATTCATGCCATTGATCTTGATAGCACACATATTTTTAAGAGAAGATTCTTTGTAGATAATATTGCTGTGTAACTTACAAGCACAAGTATCTCGTTTATAAACTGTAAGTGTCGATACATAAAATGGGTGATGAGCTGTAAAAGACGAATAAGAACAGTGTCCTCCTTCCTTTAAAAATGTACTATGTAAATTCTTCGTGGTATCTAATATGTACTGTTTACATAATTTTTCTTTGTGTTTTGTGATGGTTTCCTTTTTGCCTGAACTAGCTCTGCTTACATCATCTCTTAAATAGAACTCTTGTATCATCTTAACAGTTTTAGACAGATTTTTTTAGTCTTGGTCACATTTGTAATTCTGCACTTTAGGCCTAATGCTTCAAAACCTACCTCTCGAAGCACCCAATATTTCTTGAGCAATTTACTACTAATAACTGCTTTTAAGTATTCTTTAGTACTCAGATGACATGGTGTGTGTCAATGTATGGTACTTGAACAACTGTTTTGAGACGTTTATAATTCCTGATGTTCTAACTCCTGGTAAACTTTTTTCCAACAATGCTTTTGTTTTTAAACATGGGGTCACTCAATTTTGTGGCTTTCTCTACTATTACTTGCTCTGTAAGCACGCTTTCTGTATTTTTCAATACTTTGCTTCAACTTTTTATTTTCATTTTTATGCTTCATGTTTTCTTTGTCGAGTTTTGTTCTATCCCGGCCTAGTTTTTTTACACCCTCTTGTTAAATTATCTTCTTGAATATCATTCACTTTACTTGGCAAGGGAGATGGGGTTATTCCAACGGTTTCTTTAGGAGATTTCTCAACACTTCTCTGAAGTTTTTTGTTAACTCGCCACTTTCTTCTCGCTAATCTTTTTTCTCTCATTGACATATCTTTAGTCAAATGTTTGAAGAGTGATACCTTTCTTGCGCTTTTCTCTTGCATTCTTCTACTTTGTTTTTATCTTTCTTTCTTCTTTCTCGGTTCTGCTTTTGTTTCTCTGCTGCTTTTAATGGTATATTCTGTACAGCGAACAAACAATGTAAATAATCACTTATTGTTACCAGTTTAGATATATAAGTATTCAGGTAAATATATATTAAATACTAGTTAACTAAAGATATGGAGGGCCTAGAGTAATCAAATTGTCTCCTGTGTTACCATGTAAAAGGTAACAAAGGGGACACACTAACTTAAGAATTTAGACATGTGGCTGATTCAAAGTGAATAATCACTAAGCTAACCCTAAATGTACGCATATAGCCATGAGTAATAATAGCTGTAGAACAGATTAAAATATGTGTATGTATATTTCTGCTGACAATGAAAATAACACAATGGGCAATGATTAAACACATCTACCTTGAAAAACACACTTCTTTTAATTTAGGCACTAACAACCAAAGCTAACAAAAATGGCTGATCATGGAATCAAACTGATATTCTTTACAACCTTTGTCTTCACAGTGATGCCAACTAACAGTTTTTTTAAATGTCCAATAATATGGTAACAGAGGGGAAGTAACACCGTAGACAAAAAATATGGAACACATATATTTAATTTATAAAATATAAAAAAAAAATTGAAAATCATATTTTGGCTTTTAGTTCAAATTCTTAGTAATATATTCTTTCCCTAGGGTGTTAAAATATATTATTCACATTATTGTAAGAAAGGGTAAAACTAAAAATAAAACTTTAAACTGTTAATTGGGACACTCATTTTAATAGTACACTAGTTCAAAGGTTGTGTAATTTTGGACAACTAAACAAATTAACCAACTTTAAAAACATATGTTAAAATCAAGATGTCTTCTGCTGCTAATAATTTGGTATTGTTTCATTTTTCTTGTCTCTTTTAGTTTATTTACGGATAACATATATTTCTGGACACTAAAACAGTGCCTAATTTTTGAAATGACTCAGTTACACCTTTGCACATCATAATCTTAGAAATATGGTTCAAAAGGTAGGCGAAATGTTAGGACAATATCTGAATAGACTTAAAACACAAAGTGTAAACTGCAATTTGGGAGAATTTGAAGAAAATACTGTAATCAACTAAGTCATAGTAAAGTGTGTATCATCTGAAAGGTGGGCTTCTCCTAAAGGAAGGGGATAAATTGACATTAACAACATTTTCACAAATAGCCTGTACGTTAGAACAATCAGAACACCAAACCAAGATCATGGAGTGTTAATCAGCTACACAAGTAAATGAATCATTTGCAGAGGTTGCAATGAAAAATACTTGTTATCATTGTGGATCTACAAGCCAATTGGCCTGGCAGGAAGTTTGCCCTGCCAGAAACAAGACTTGTCAAAAATTTAATAGAAAGGGTCATCATGGCTAATTTTGTAAATCTAAACACATGAACAAGCATTAGGGAGAACGTAAGGAAAGGAAAAAGAAGAATAAACTGCATAACCTAAAAGACAATGAAAGCAATGAAGAAGAGTATGCTTTCGATATTAACTGTAAAAATAGTGAGGATGACAAAATAACAGTTAAACTTGGGGGAGTTAAAACTAAACTTATGATGGACTTGGGTGCCTCAAGTAAAATGATGAAGAGACTTGGGGAAATGCTTAAAAAGAGGAATATAAAAGGTCGCTGTGAAATATCAAATAAAGCCATGAGTATGATACCACTGAACCATTGTATGTGTTAGGAAGATTTATTACAAATGTGACAATAGGCGCAGGAAAACCATTACAGGAAAGTTGTTTTTACATTGTAGGGCGTGATGGAACACCATTACTAGGGAAAATGATGCCAAAAAGTTGGGGATACTGAAGTTAGGGTACCAATTGAATTCAGTTATTGAAAATGATGCAATGGAAATGGTGGAAAATAAATATCCATCGGAGCTTAAAAAACTGTCTGTAACAATAATGGACACAAGCTTAAGCTAGGAATAGATGATAGTGTAATTCCAGTAGTGTGCGGCTCAAGAAAAACACCAAGGCGTTTAACATCAAGGATCAAAGAGAAATCACAAGAATATGTGGACATGGATATTATAGAAAAGGTCAATGAGCCATCAAAGTGAATATCACCAATTGTGTGCACCATAAAACCCAACAAGGCATTAAGACTTTGTATTGATATGAGGGATGCTAACCAGGCAATCCAAAGGGAGCTACACCCAATACCTACAAGCACAGAAATAGTGCCTTGTCTTTGTGGTAGTACTGTGTTTTCAAAGATGGACTTAAAATTCGCCTTTCACCAAAATGAGTTGGACGAATCATCGAGATACATAACTACCTACTTTTACCACGCCTTTCGGACTATACAGATACAAGATACTATGTTTTGACCTAAATTGTGCACCAGAAGTGTTCCAGAAAACGATGGAACAACTACTTGAACACTGTGAAGGAGTTGAGGTGTATATTTATGAATTACTAGTACACAAAAAAGACAAGAAAACACAATTATAGCTAAAACAAGTTGTTGTCAATGCTAGAAAAAAAAAGAAGGAATTTCACTTAATAAAGAAAATGTGTAGGTGCAGAACCAGAAGTTGATTTTATAGGTCATAGAGTATCTAAGAGGGGCTGCATCTGCATCAGACTAACATTATATAATTCAATTTGTACATTTTTTTCAGTTGGAAATACAAATAGAAAAAAGTGTTTTTAACTATCCATTTGAAAGTGAGATTAAAATATTTTGAAAGCTGATACCTGTTTAGATTATTCTTTTCTTTATTTTGTTGTAAATAAAATTTAAATGATTTTTCTAGTTTAGAATTTCATATTGATATACATTTTAAATAGATTATTAAAAGAATCAGAATCAAAACCTAATTAATAAATGAAAAGAACCATAACTTTTATTTTTCTCTATCCAGAACCTTAAAATGTTTATTGGAAGAACCATATTCAATAAATATTTATGTTAGAC
This sequence comes from Timema shepardi, assembly GCA_902151425.1. Classification (NCBI taxonomy): domain Eukaryota; kingdom Metazoa; phylum Arthropoda; class Insecta; order Phasmatodea; family Timematidae; genus Timema; species Timema shepardi. The sequence continues at coordinate 166,798 of CABFVX010000918.1, forward strand.
TGTCTGATTTTAATGCTGTTTAATTAAGTTTTGAATTGTTTACAACATTTTCCATCTTTTATTTTCCATATAGAGAAAATATTGTAATTAAGAAATTTTCTACTTCAAGATTATGGTGGACTTGACGTTTAATTATGCCCCTCTGTTCAAAAAGGTTGGTCTCTACCAAGGATTACAGCTGAATTTGTTTGATGGATTTTGTTCAAAATAAGTATCTTGTGAAGGTTTTAAATGACAACTAACACTGTAAACTTGTATTTGTAGAAGACTAAATTTTAAGACATTTTAATCATTACTGATTTTTGAATATTTTAAATGATTTGAAAATGGCTTTTAGTGATTTTATTTAAAATGAATGGGTGGTGTTTTACATGATAAATAAAACAGTTTGATTGTTTTTTTCAGAGAAAAATTAATCTAACTGTAGTGTATTGATAACATATTTTTGAACATTTTGTTCCAAATTATAATATAATATAAGAGAAAGAATGTATATGTTGGGTTGTGCCATTTTTGCTATTAAATAAATGTCCATATCTAATATTTTCATTTTTACATTAAAAAAAAGCACCATAATAATTGCAGCCTTGATGATTTATAAGTAAACCTCCACTTCTTTAACCCATTCCCTAGCACAGGTGTTGAACAAGGTCTTTATTTACCCAAATATTCCCTGGTGCTGTTGTGCAATAAGTTATGGTAATGCCATCTATCAAAATGAACCACTGTACTTTTAGGCAGTCTGAATACTTCATTTTGAAGTTAATAGATTGGGCTGTGGCGCTGCCAGTTCAATGATATACTATTATCATGAATAAAGCTATAAATAAGAAAATAAATTAATAGCAAAAATATGTGTCTGATAAGAGTATACGAGTAGAAAAATGGCTACCAGGTCTGTATAGATTGCTGTGCTAAACATGCGCCAGGGAATGGGTTAAACATATTAAAGTTTTTTAACAATGGAAATATTAAAGATCACCCCTAACAATGTTTATTTTTAGAATAAAAGCAAGTTAATGTAGAAAGCATCAACAAACTTAAATTTTTATATGTAGTTCGCAATGAAATTTATTTGTATTTTATAATCCTGTCTTCCTACCATAATTTTCTAGAGCCCTCATAATTGTTTTTAAATTTGGAAAATCCAGTACACGAGGTTAGAATCCGAGACCCTTGGACTAGCGATACTTATTGCGGCTATATCTGTAACCTAAAGATAGTTTCAATCTCTTTATTTTTGCTAGCTATGCACCATTAATTGTACAATCTGTAGCTCTCTCCATCTTATAATAGCATTTTATATTTTATGCTTGATTAAATCTGAATCTTATAAAACCTGATAATTTTAACTTGCATTTTGAATCCTTAAGAATTCCAGGGATTCAAATGTTCCAACCATACTTGTGTTATTGTTTACTTCCTATCTTCTGGGGGTGGAGTCAAGGTACTACCATTCTGCTACACATATACTATTATACTTTGCCATTGTATAGTTACTACTACTACTAATGCTACTTGTAGTATTATTACTAATACTCGTGTATTTTATTTGTTTCAGCAACAAAAATATTTTGATGATCTTAATCGACTCATCGATGAATGGGATGCTAAAAAGTAGGAAATTCTATTCATGAAATATGTATACTATAGTAGGTTCTTAATGTGATATTAAAGGGAAAACCGTTTTTACAAATTGTGTTGAAAAAAAAAGGTTGCTTCAAACACTGTTAAAATACTGGCCTTAAATTGTTTTTCATTCCATCCAACCTTAAATAAATATTATATAGTTGTATTAAATGAGTCACTAATAAAATTAAAAGCTCTTAACACACATTTCATTATTTCGGTGCCACACGGCATGGCCACCCTTGGGGGTGAGTGGACGGTGCGGATGCGCTTTCTTAGATGATAAGAGGTGAAAAAACAAATTGGGTAATTGTGTCCATGTATAGTAGGTTTTCTGTAAAAGGGGTCTAGCGAATATTGTCAGTGTAAAAACAAATAAAATCACCATGTGGTTTGATTTATTGAACAAGTGAAGCAACTTCTTGGGCTTAACTCCACCATTTGCATTTTGTTTGTCTGGGGTGGATATGTATCATAATAACTTTTTAACGCATTAACTTATTTAATTCAAACTTAGCACAGTTGTCATTTGGACTTTTATATAGAAAAGTTTGTTGAGGGAGAAAATCGAACAAAGGATTGGGGAGAAATCAACCCTTATATGTCTAAAAACACTGCTTCTAGCATTAATGATTATATTATATTTCTTGTACCTTATACACCTGAAAATTAGTTTATATGTGCAAACTGTAATGACAGTGAACAAAAACCAAGTTTTTGACTTATTTTCTTTTTTGGTGGGGTGGCGAGGAAGGTAACTGTGGCTCTGCAAACTAAATTTGCCTAGGGCTCCACAGTATTTACCTTCTGGAAATAGATCTTTCCTGAGTAAAATTTCATGTGGCATTAATATAAGTCTATTAAGTGTTTGCAAATGTGTGTTTACTTTCATTTGTTCTTAAGTTAATTATTTAATGGAATATTCGAAAACTGTAGGTTTATTTGTAATTTTTTTAGGATCAATCTTATGACTTCCGGATAAATCTCACTATTGGGAGGTTAAAGCTATCGACCAGATAAAAGTTACTAACCACTTTAATATTTTCATGCAGATCAAGCAATGTTGGTACTGGTCTGACCTCATTCCTTAGCCTGACAGTGATCCAACATGGTAGAATATTTCCCTGTGTTGTGTCTAGTTGGTAAAATAATTTAAATTATTTATGGTATCGAATAAATAGAAGAGTAAGAACCAACTTGTCTTATTACTGTGTACAGGGATAAGGAATTTAAGCTTATCTACTGTTTTTTTGAAGCAAACTGCACGAGGGGTTGTGCCCTTTTGTTAAACACTTAGAAATATTGAATAATCCTGACATCACTATCCACCGTAGCTCAGTAGGTAGAATATGATTCTACAGTTCTAGATATCGCAAGTTCAATCATTTCACAACTATTACTTTTTGTTAATCTTATTGAAAACATTAACTTTTTAATTCATAAAGTGAATGAATTTGAGGTTTTTTTAAATGTATAATTAACTATCAAAAATCATACTTGGTAGTTTTAATCACTCAATATTCTAATTTAAAATAGCTAACAAGCTAAATTAAAAGCAGTTCATTAACTTTAAATGTTATTGATTAAAACAAAATAGTAATGGGTTTTATAACATAAAAAATATTCTTATTTAAAAAAGGAATAAGAAATCTAATAATTATTGTTGGAATAATGGACCGTTTAAACAGTTTCTTTAAATGTTGAGAAATAAAACTATACTTGAAAAGTATTTCTTATTCAGTTTTAAAAAAAAACGTGTTTGAGGATTTATTTTGGTATCTCAGACTCTAAATATAGACATGCTACCACCTAAACTACAGCTGCTTGAGTTTTAATGGGCTGTGATTTTGGTGTTGTTTAAAAATACAGATATTTTAATGAAAGCATGGCCAGGAATGAAACATGAAGCGCATATAGTCCATACTGCAAATAAATTAATTACAACTCTCTTAAATTTAATTTCATGTCTATTATCTGTATAAAATACCATGTTTAAGGTTTGAACATTGGTAGAACCCTAGATGACACATAGGATATTTGACCATAGGCCTACTAGAAAGTAAAATGAAACCAGATACAACTTTTTTGGTGTATATGTGTGTGTGTGTATTGTTTCTTATTAAAGTCGAAAGATGTAATTAATCAATAATTTTTACAAGCCTATGCTAATCCTTAATTATCAAATTGAAACCTTGACATACTGACACAAATTGAATCCAAATAAAATCTCAGGCATAAATGAGATTTTGAATTATATCCAAGTAAAATCTCATGCCTGAAATTTTTTTTGGGTTGGATCTGAATTGAATCTTATACTTTTTCCCTCCGAATCGAAACTGATTCTTATTTTTAAAAAAAGGTGATTGAATATTTTATATAAAAAAAATCTCAAATCATAGTGTTTTAAATCAAATTTTTGTTAAATATTATATTGTGCTAAACTTTTTAATCCAATCCTATAATAAAATATTTCAAAAAATGTTGTTAATCAATTTATTAATATTTTGGGTTCCTTAAAAAAATAATGTAACCAACAGAACTAACCTCACAAGGTTGAATAACACAAAATGCAGACAAGTCCCCATGGCAACGTGTATTTTAACTCCCAGATAATAGTTACTGTGCGCTCATAAATATGTGATGGATAAATCAATTTTATCTGGTCAGTAAACTTTCTCTGGCAGTCATAAGATGCAGTTTTAACTTATCGGCCAGATTATCTATCCGGGAGTTATAAGACTGGCTCTCAATGTACAATTTTTGGTTGTTGTGCCTAATGCTGTGATATTTAATCGTACTATACTATGTATCTGTATTTATATTAAAATGAAAATAAGAAAATCTGTTTCTTGATTTTGTTTTTTCAAATCACCTTCAGCTCCCAACACTTGCATTAGGCCCTAATTTTTTTTTATTTCACCTCACATCAAATCTTGGTAGACAAAGTATTTTTGAGTGTTATTTAATTTGTCCTTAAAAAAATCATATGGTATTGCAAATTTAATAGTTAGCCAAGAAGAAGTGCTTAAATATTTCTTACAAAAAAAATATATTTAAAAGTCTTATTTTTGTGCAATTAATGCCACAAAAGTGTGTGTGTGTCATTTTTTACCCCTCACAAAGACTTGTTTATTAGATGAATGCCAACTAGTTTCCATTCAAAATATATTTTGCCATCAACTAAGTTACACAAAAAAGCTTTAATTGCAGCTTTGAAAAGTAAAAACAAACACAATAGAAATCTCTAGAAATAAGACATATTTGAAAATGTATGTCTTATTTCTAGAGATTTCTATTGGGTTTTTATTACTTTTAAAAGCTGCAATTAAAGCTTGCGAGCTTGGTTTTTTTCATTCAAGTCATGTCTTTCTAAAAGATCCCGAGTTTGAATATATTCATAATTTAAAAATGTTAAAAAAGACAATATATTTGTTTATTTTAACTGTATATATATCACATCTTTAAAATTTGAGATCTAAAAAATATACTAAAACACATGTTCTTAAAATATGAATGACACTCATTTTTATAAAAAAAAAAAATTTAATAAGAACACCACTAAAATAAAAATATAGGGCCTAATAGAAAAACCAATAAAAATGGTTTCAACACTCATATCTTTAAGGATATTAAAATTATACTAACAATTTTTTTTTTAAGTTATAAAATTAATAATTGCATGATTACTTGGAAATGTATAATAAAGACAGTGTAGAAAAACACTACAATAATGTAAATGTAAAGTGATAGTGAAGGAATCCAACCTGAAAGGATAGTTCCCCTACTCAATGCCTTATTTCTACGTAGACTTGTTTATTAAATTATATTAAAAAAATATTGATGGAAGTGCCTTAGCATTTGACCTTCAAATTTCAGAGAGTTGCGGTCTAGGCCTTGGGACTAGTGGTAAATCTGGTCCTGGCAAGACTCCCATTCCTCAGGATAGATCAAGGTCACCTTGTATGAAAACTTTACAAGATCCTCACTGCCTCATATCCTGCCGGCAAACATTTCAGCATTCACCAATCCTTAAGAGCAATACTGCACTAACACGTGTTCCTATGATTTGGTCCTTAAACTCACCCCACCGAGATAAGGTTCAAGCTCTGAAATCGCTAATTATGGCTTGGTGCTTGGTAACTCTGAATATGAATTTCCCAACCAAAGGTGGGTGGGGTGGGCTCACAAAGGTGTTTAACACGATGAAACTCTCAATACAAATTCTCATTGGTTTCTTTAGAGTTTTCATTAGTTGTGCACTTTGTTTACTTTTAAAGGGCAGTCTTATCTTGATGGAGTACACTATGGCTCTATCTTATAAGCTACACCATAGTAAAGTAATGCATAGTAGTCTTGTGGGTTACAGGCTAGACAAAGCGTATATATTTAAATTTAATCTTAATGTTTACAACCCATCTACTTTATAAGATGACCTCCGTGAATAAACGTGTTAACATAAAAGATGTAATCAAAATAATTTACTTTATTAAGGATAATATCTATACAATAGGTTGACTTTTACCCAAAATATAGCCACGCAATTTAATATCATTCACATATTTCACTATACAAAAGATCGCTCTAAATATAGTAGGTCTGTCAAACTCGATTCCTTGATACCGCAATACCCTCAATTCTTACTCGTATCAAAATAATTCATAATTAATCTTAATATTACGATTCTTGCTACTTCGATTCTTAGCTCTCAATAAAACTGGCAACTAAGCCAAAGGCAACATTCATAATAAGTAATAATCAAAACTTTCATATCAATATAGTTGTCGTTTCACTTAAGTGAGACTGTAAGAATACATTAATCGATTCTAAACAAACAATCAATATATGATACGTAGACTAGGGATGGCATTTTTCCGTAATATATCATTACATTTGTAATATTGATAGCACAACATGTATATCGAAAGTTACTATATTTTGATAAAATTAAGATTGTCATTTTCCTATAATTATTGTCGCTGTCTCGCTTCAATTTTTAATATTTCATTTAGCTCTTCGAATAAGACAAGTATCTAAAAATAGAACAAAAATCTGCATATTTTATAAAAATAGAACAAAAAGAAGTTAATTTATTTTAAATCACTATATTTAGAGTGAAGTCTGATATATTCTATATATCGTTGGCAAAACTTCATCACTAATCTCTAGCGAGCTAACGTGCTTAGGATCAGCTATGGCGGATGACTTTCAATTTTTATAACGTTGAAATGTGTTCTTCTTTCTGTTATAAAATGTGCAATTTGTTGTTTTAAATTATGAGTTTATTGCATATTTGGTTTTCATTTTCAATTTTGAAGACTTTTAATGTGTTAAGTAAATATCTATAAGATTGTGAGTTAAGGTTTAAAGAGACCATGTATTGTATTTGTCGAGTTCAAGTTTAACATTGAGGGGGAAGTAAGGTATCAGGCAGTTTAGATTTTCTATACAATTAAAATGATTATTAAATGCATAAAAAAAATTGTTTTGACTGTTTTTACAAGGCTAATCTCTCTTATTTAACAAATTTACAGTTTTATTTGCAACAAATGCTATAGGCCTAAGCCAATATATTTTTACTCTTTTATTTCTTAAAATTTTAAAAATAAGTGATATCTACAATTATCTTCTTTGTTTACTTGCTGCCAGTACGGTACTTAAGTTTCCTTTCCATTGTCAATAATTCACTAAAGTGTACTTTCATTTAACAATCCTAATAGGTGAATTGAATAGAATTGTGTTCTCAACAACTATTTATTAAAATCTTTTTAAAAAAAAATTCATGCCTACAAATTTGGATTTAATTAGGATTTATTTGTAGGTAATAATACATGTTTACCATAATGTCATTCATAATTATTTTATTATTTTGATAATATGATTTAATCCTTGGTAATATTTAAAACTTTTTGTTAAAAATTTTTCAATTACTATGGATGTTTTTAGTTTTTTGGTATGTTATGAAGTTCATTACCTACATATTTTTATATGAAAACATATGCTTGTAAAAATAATGAACAAGGAAATGTTCAATATTCAGAATCAAGAATCGAAAAATCAAGGTTGAACTTAAGAATCGGGATCGAGAAAAAACGGGTATAGTAATGTCTATAAAATATGTATACATTGAAACCTGCCTTAGACAGAATCGCAAGGGTCCAAGATATTTTTCCGCTAAAGCCAGGTTTTCGGTTAATGAGGTGTACTATGCAAATTAAACCAGGGACATGCACTTAATTGGGAGAAAAATCATAAAATAAAATACCATACTCATTATTACACAGCACTCATTATTCACACTATAAAAAATGATCATATGGACACATTACACTGAACAGAAAAAACATTACTCACTTTGTTTTTATTTTTTCCAGTAGTAAAGCAGGGTTTTCTGCATACACTTAACTCTCTTGGCTGCCTGACTTTCTGCAAACACCTTAGCCTGAGAAATCACACTAAACATATCAAAATCATTCCGTTGTAGGGCAAATTGCTGCAGTTCCTTTAAACTTTTGACAGAATCTTGATAAATCTTCACACTACACGTTTATTCTTTCAACACAATTCTACTTTCCTCTTCTTCTTCCTCTACTCCTTTTCAACTTTCTTTGAAATTCTCAACTAATGCATCGATATCCATTGTGTCTGGTCCAGTTGCACGATATTGTCTATATTGATGTACTCTTCAGCATTGCAGTTATTGAAAGCAGCTTCATTCATGCCATTTTGTAAGTCCTGCTGGTCATTCTCATTTTCTAAACTAGCAGTAACTTCACTCATAAAAAATTCTACTTTTTCAAAACAATTTGTCACATTTTCTGGCAACAACTTCTTTATAGCTTGACTTATCCAAATAACCACATCTAGAACCAAGACAGTTCTTGCGAGCTCAGAGGTGGATGATGTAAAATTCATATTAGTGAGCAAAGATTGCATTACTAATTTACGATAGTGCACTTTTAACATTTTAAATGGTGCTCTTATCCATTGGTTGAGAAAGACTTGTGGTATTTGGAGGGAACCAAGCTAGTCACATGTTGTAAAGTTCATTGTAGGGGTAGCATGTTACGTTATCCAAAAACAACAAAACATGCCAGTTTTTCTTTTTCATTCTGCCATTAAAAGCCGTTAACCATTCCTCCATGATCTGTGATGTCATCCACTTCTTCTTGTTGGATCTCCACTCAATGGGAAGTTTCCATATGTCCATGTTTCTGAAGCATCGTGGCTTTGCTGCCTTACCGATAACTAAGGGTTTCTCCATTTCACCTAACATAAGACCACATAGAAAAACAGTCTCTTTCTTTGCACAATTTTCCTCCCAAACATTTTTCACCTTTCAAACACAGTGATTTATTCGGTAGCGTGTGAAAGAACAGTCCACTCTCATCACCATTTGCTAAGTTTCCAGGTTCGTATCCCTCAATTATGGAAGGAAGTTTAGCAACCTACTTTTCAATGGTTTCACTATTTACACCACTCGATTCACCATAAAGTTTGTTAAAAAATATTCAATACATTTTACGAAAACTCTCCAACCATCCTTAAGATGCTTTGAATTAAGTTTTCCCCAGTTTTTGAGCAACCTTTTTAGAGTATTCATGCACCATTGAACCTGAAACACTGTAATTTTTCACCCTAACATTGACAAACCACTCCTGCGCCATTTCATTAATGTCTTTGTTTGCAGTTTTCATTTTATTCTTCCATTAGCACAGTTTTACCACAGCTTCAAAATTTATGTTTTCTTCTTTAGAATCTCGTACACTTTAGTTTTATCGGCGCTAAACATCTTCATGATCTGCTTAACAGATAATTTCTCTCGCTTACTCGCATGAATGACTTTTACTCTCATGTTTAAATCAAGCACAACTCTTATCTTTGAAGCCATAATAAGAACTGCCAAACTAAATAAAAAATGCAGGCCTAGAGTTTATATTGAGTAAAATTTCCGGAAGGGACAAACAATTGAATTTCAGTACAGGTAATGCTGTACAATTAAAAGCTGAATTATAAAGGTGATTGACAAGTCATTTGCGCAGAAACTGGGAAGAACAGAGATAACAATTCTACAAGCAAGGTAACAAAAGAACTAATTAGTAGAAAGGAAATGTACCTTATTTAACATTTCAACTCCTAATAATATAAAGGAAGAATTAGAGAAAACAAAATTCTATAGAATGTACAAGATGTCAAAAATTTTCCAAACAATGTCCACCAGAACATTGGAAATTTTCCGTATAAGGGCTTATTTTGAATTCTGTTTCCGCATTAGACAGTTTCCGTTAATCCAGGGAACTTAGCAGGTTTTTCAGCCCTAAAGTCACAGGACCATAGAATATTTCCGTTTAAGGCAGGTTTCACTGTATCGGATTTTGGATGTACGAACACTTAACAGTTTAGAAAACGTAAACCTATTTTCTTGCAGCCAAAACTTTCATTTTACTATATTATTTGTGTTATTTTATATGTATTGACAATATATATCAGAAGTGGCAGCTGCAGATAAATATTTTAAAATTGTTTTAGTAGCTTTCATAACTACAAGCTACAGTTCTTCCTTCCAAAATAGAGTTGGGTCGAATACAAATTTTGGAAATAATTATGAACATAAGAAAAAAATATAATTTAATAAAAAAAACCAATGGTGACAAACTACTGGTCGGAGGTCTGGTTGTTGAGTTTATCCTGTATTAATTGGTTTTGAACTACCAATAAGCAGTATTAGAGGTATAACATAAATTTCACTTGAAAAATAGTAAAAAAAAACTTGATGGTAAAATGTTTGAAATATTTTATACCAAAAAATCTTTAAAATACACTGAAATTTTGAGATATCTTGAAAACATTCAGAAAAAATAACATCAGGAACACACTTGTACAATATTCTTTATTGATCAATTTTTTTAAATATATTTTAAATGGATATTCCACCAACGCTGCAATGTCCTTTTCAGCATTTTCAAGGATTATTAAACACTTAGACTTTTATCTCTGTGGGTGTTATAACAAAGGATTGTTGTATTTCAGCTGAGATTTAAATTATATTACTATTCACTATAGTATTTTACTATTCCATTATTTTCATTTAAAATTATTTTAAGGTAATTTTTTCTCACTTGCTCGTTTTATATTTTAAATAGTTTTTTTAACCCCGCGTCTTACTACCCATTCGGGTTGTACGCTAATGGTTTTAAATATTAGGATTATAATAAATGCACCCGCACGTGCATTGGAAGAGATTGGAAAACCTTTTTTGGGGAAAAAACCCTCATTACACCCAATTGAGATTTAAACCTTTATCTTTCCGTCATCGGCAGTTTAGTCTACTGCAAGAGTAGAGTGTTGGGCTACGCAGCCACCAAAGCGGGTTTTTAAATATTTGAACTGTGGTTTACAAAATAGTGAATACTTTCGATTAAAAGCTTTGTTCAAGAGTTGATTATGTTAATTGCTTTACTTCCTGCTTGATTCATATGATACAAATTTAAAATTGTTTCGTGATTTTATTTCATTTTGACTAAACAAATTAAGATTTTAAAATAATATATTAGCTTTGAATTTGGCATTATTTTTTTCAAGTGGATCATTTACAATATTTCATAGCAAATTGATAAGAATTTATTACACATTTGGAGAAGATCAACAGTTATTATAATCTTCTCTCGAAAACAAAAGTAAATAAAACATCCAACTCATGTGCAAAGTGATCAAATTAAAAACTTGTCAGCACTTTTAAAGTAAAGTTTGCATCAAAACGATAAATATAAGTCTATAAGTATTAAGTCTAAAAAATATTTGACTCTCTATGGTTTATAATAATTATCTGCAACAATAATAGTTTAAACAATTTTATTAGGTTTTCTTAAAAATGTGGACATTAAAAAAATTCACCTTAGTCACTCCAAAATTCCCTGATTCTCCATACAAAGGAAAAATCCCTTTAGAATTCCTGGTTGTCCAGGAGTGGACACCCTGTACATTTATAAATTAAGATTTTTTTTAATTATCATCATTTCACATATTAGGAAAAATAAAATTTAACAGTTATACAACTTATAAACATAAAATAAATTACACAGTTTCAAAGAATAGATAAATTTTATTACTCCATCTATAGCTTGAAATATAATTTTATAATTTCAAAAGAAACAATATCCCACCAATATTTATCACAAATAGACCCTTCCAGAATAAAAATTGCAGAACTGAAATTTTAGGTTACAATATAATATATTATGTAATATTGTGACAAGATGTATACACTTAACCTTAAATAATTTTAAGTGTGTCTTGATTCTAAAACACTTCCTTAAACCAAAATGTATATCCCTCACCCTTGATAAAAATTATCTGTACCTATTTTCACAAATCATAAAGAAAGCTTTGACTATGATTATCAAAATATGCAATGGCTAGTAATTTTTCTTGGCAATATTTGGTACTTAAGAGTGAAACACCTAAAAAGAAAAAGTTACAAAGAATACCAAAATATGAATAGATTAAAGTCACACAAAACTTAACTATAAACAAAATACTCACGAAAAAACATGTAGACTAAAATTAAATAAATATCAATAGTAACAATATTATATAAAACAAGGCCACGTATATTTCCTGTACAAAGTAAAATAAACACTGGCTGTATGGCATAATAAATAGTCTTGTGTATTTCCTAAAAACATTTTGATTTATATAAAAAGTCATTGGTGAAAATAATTATCAGATTTGCACTAAACAGGCTAAATCAACATATAATCATGGTGGCTTATCAATTAAAATATAATTACATATTATGTAATATTGAAAGTGATAGAATCACAATCAACTCAACGTTCATGTACCGTAAAGATTTCACTTGATGTTAAACAGAGTATATTTTGTGATTCTGCCAGCCAAACATATTGCGAGCAACATCAACTTGATAGTAAAAAGCCAGCCGCATGCTGGCAGGCTAATAATGTAATAGAAGTAGTGTAATGCAGGGGGCTGGTGGAGATCTTGCAACACAGCGCTACTACCCCTCCTATCTCACTCCTGCACATACAGTACAGTATATAGATAATTTGCAATTACTATAAACATATTGTAATCTCAACCTTCCTCATTCCAGTATCTGTGTTGTTATTGGTGTATGTGTCTTATCTGATATGTATTGTTTACCTCGACACATTAAAGTATAATATTACTTTAGATAAAGTATCAGTTTTCATTCCTTAGGTACAACTTTATTTCCCCTCGATAAGACAGACTCCTGCCTCCTTTAGTGCGAGTTAGCGAGAGTTGACTGTTTCAAATCAATTTGCATTTCCAATACATGCCTTGGTGGAATTCAAATTAAAAACAATTTACATCCTGCTTACAAATTCTAGCATCTATAGGCAGTTCCACTCTAAAATTGCAGTACAAGCTCTTATGAACTATTACCATCTCTTTCCAACCCATTGGTTTCTCCATTAGCGCTGTCCTTTTCTACCAAGCAAAGTTGCCATTTTATATCTTAAATTTGAACATAATTATTTGTATGAAATAAGCATGGCAAATTAATGAACATTCATTTATGCATCTTGTAAAATTGATTTAAACCACCATAGATGTTTTTAAATCACTATTTTTTTCAAAATATGAAAATATGCATTTTGTCAGAGTTTCATGAGGTTCCAATTATATCACGTCATAACTCTAGTTCCAATTGTGTGGAAAAGCCAGTAATTTTTTGGTGGCTGTTATAATAGTTATGAACAACGTATGCAGAGTCTGAAAGGAATATCTTTTGTACAATGTTAAAAAAAATTAAAACGTATTATACTATACCCCCTGAAATAATTAAAGTAAAATATGAAAAAGTTGTCTTGTTGGAAATTTATTTTGCTGTTGCTTAGGTACATTATGTTTAAGAAATGCTCAAATAAAATTTAGAAAAAAATCTATGGGCCAATACTGCCACCCATTTATGTATAGTAGCATTTTGAAGTTGAAGAGGTTGTAGTTCACTTTAAGCTCTGTCTGGTCTTGAAGAGCAGAGGGATGTTATACAGTTGTAGCGTTGAGAACTGAAGCGTTAGTTCATCCCACCCACATCAAAATTGATAGTATTGGTTTCACAAAATACAAGGTTCAGCCACTTAAACATTCATTATACTTGCCTTTGTTTGTAATTATAGTTTAATAAACATGGTTTTATTGTACTTGTTGAGACAATGTTAAAAATGTGAGAATACATTTTATATGTAGCTCCAAATTTTATTACACTATGCTTTTGAATTAAGAAACAAGATACCCACAGAGGTGGTTGGCTGAGCAGTCTAAGGTTTTGCACTCGCATTTTCACTTTGCCACCGTTTCTAATCAGGCCTGAGTTTGAATCCTGGTCGAATTCACTGGCATTAGTTAAACACTTTAGCGTAGTTGGTAGAGCGTGATCCAACTGAGATAGAAGTCTGATATTGGGATGGTTTGAGATTTATCTTTGGTAAATTGTCAGCTAGGGGACTGGATGTTGTGTTTTCTTAGTACTAGGGTAGTCTGTAAATCGTATGTTGATATAATCAGCATGTTTAAAAAGTTCATCCACCTAACACCAAATATATATTTGAGGTTGATTTTAACAAGTTATATTTCCATAGTTTCAGGAAAATACTGGTCAACATACTCTTAGTCACTTTACTCTTGTTATATTATTGATTCAAATCATCGGTAAGATGCTGAAAGTCAAAACACAGTCTCCAGGCATGCGTAGCACACCGTGTAAACATAAATACAACCCTGCTGAGCTTCACAACAATGAATTCTAGTGATGACAGTCCTCTTGTAAAAGCAAAGCAGAGCTGTTTGAAATCTGTCCAAGAAGTATATTCTCCAGTTGTGAGCCATTATTCTTGTGTTATAGGCTACGGTCATTATTTTGGCGTTGGCCTACAGAGTGCTAAGAGTGTTTGGTGGTTTAATCGTCATTTTTATCAAACGTTTGATCATATTATATTTTAATCTTTCCTTATATTTTTAGTTATAATATATTTTACTTTATATGGGATGATCATTTTATATATTATTTATTATTGATTCAAAGTGTTAAGTGTTCAAGAAAAGTGCATAGCATAGGTATACTGAGAAGCAAAGAATGTCAAATAGTAATGAACCTTTCAATTATTTAACCAAGACAATGAATGTCACCAAAGCAGTTAAGGAAATATGTAAAGCCACAAAATGTTCTGAAAGAACTATTTACACCTTAAGAGAGGAACAAAAATGTGGTACTTGGGACTCCTTAAAAAGAAAACAAAAGAGAAAGGGGAAACAAAAAAATTCAAGACCAAACACATACGCTGGTATCATACAAAGTGGTGTTCGTCGTCTTGTCCATTCCATGTTGTTCGACAACTTGCCCCCTACTTTAAGTGTTATTTTAGCCAGGGTAAACGCAGACAACACACTGCCAAATATCTCACGAACTACCTTATACAGATTTTTGCAGGAGATGGGTTTTAAGTATGAACGAAGGGGTAACGAGTGCTTTCATTGAAAGGGATGACATTATTAAGTGGCGTCATAAGTATTTGAAGGATCTTAAGAAGTTCAGAGCTGAAGGTAGACCTATTATTTATACAAATGAATCATGGGTAAATATTGGGACATAGCGTTTCCAAGGAGTGGAAAGATACTACCATCCAGAGTTTTCGGCAATAATTTTTTGAGGGGTTAAGCACGAGACTGAAGCCACCACAGGCTCGCATACCACGCTTTGCGATGGTTCACGCTGGAAATGGCAATGGCTTTGTTGAAGGTGCTGAGCTCACGTTTTTGTGAAATAAAAACACAGCAGATGCCCATGACGAAATGGTTGGTGATGTTTATGAAAAGTGGTTTTCAGAACAATTACTCCCTAATACACCTGAAGGAGCTGTTATCATAATCGATAATGCCTATCACAGCAGAAGGTGTGAAGCGATCCTGACCATTTCATGGTGTAAAGCTCAAATAGCTGGGTGGCTTATCCATAAGAACATTGATGTTGATGACGAAATGTTGAAACTGGAGATGCTGTATTTGGTTTCACAACATAAACACAAATTTGAAAAATACAAAGTGTATGAGATGGCGAAGGCGGTGGGTTGACAAATCATTCGTTTTCCTCCGTATCATTGTGAACGTAACCTTATAGAGATGGTGTGGGCTCAGGTAAAAACATTTATCAAAATGAACAATGCTAGTTTTAATGTTCAAGGTTTAGCTTCCATGTATAGAAAGGTTTCTGTAGATAACTGGTTCAACTATGTAAAACATTATCTTTATAGAATTCAATATGAAAATATTTAGTATAATTAAGTATAAGTGAGAAAGAATTTTTGTGAAATTTCAAACTTTTACTATAGTAAGTCTATATAGAATAATTAAAATGGAATAACTTACTGATTAATACACATATGATTAAAGATATCAGAACATTATTAAAATAACACATAAAAAATGTGAGTCAAGGTCACAACATGTTAACAAGTAAAATATAGATGACAAAAAAAAATTTAACTTAATTAAACTATATATATAATTAGTGACAAATGACTAGAGGACTAATGTTTGGTTGTGATATAATTGAAAAGAATTACTGAGAGAAATTGAAAATATTTTTGAAAATTGAATAAATATTGAGTTACATGATAGTTGATTGAATTCTTTTATCTTATCTGAAAATTCCCTTGCTCCTTTTTAGGCATCGTAGAGACAGCCATTAGAATTCTACATATTTCGTCACATCTACGGCGCCATCCTCAGGACATTTGACTGTGCCTGTGTGATCTGCTCCAGTGAATACCAGAATCAAACTGATTAAAAATGAGAATGGTTGTGTAATTGAAAACTAAGGTTATAATAGTCTAGAACATATGAAAAGTCATAGATGATGAAAAAACAGCAAGTAGGTGTGAGACGAAATAATGTAATAGTTGAAGTTGTTATTAGATAGATGTGGTGAGATCAATAAGAGTAGTGGGGTGACCTGGCAGTCTATGGGTAAGGTGTCAGACTTCTATGCTGGCGGCCGGGGTTCAATCCTCGGTCCCGGCATAGATTTATCTAATTACCAAACCCTTCCTTCACCTTTGACAAGACATCTTGTGAATGTGGGGAATGACAGGCCTCCCCCGTGGTTCGGATTCCACGTTAAACTGTAGGTCCTCCATTTCATCTCACAATCACCCTACCATTACACATTAGCGTAAGTGCGTATAACCCGAACGGGTAGTAAGATGCGGTGATAATAATAATAATAAGAGTAGTGAAGGAAAATAGAAAGAGTAATGAGAATAGGAAAAACGGAAGGTACAAATCTTCTCGACAAAGGCCCGGACAGATCATTAACTACCGGAAGGAAGGGCAGGAAAATAGGTTATTTTTTTATTTTTTTTATCTGTTGTGTTGGGGGAGTTTCCTTAAAGTGTTGATAAGGGTTTGGTTTTCAAAATTTATTTGTTCATTGAGGACATTTTTGTTATTGAGTATTGCGGTTTGGATGAAAATGTTTTCTGCAGTGTTCATGGTTGTGCATTTGGACGAGCTGTGAATTAATTTCATGCATTTTTCCATGGGGGTGGGTTGATGACCATAAATTTTAAGATGTTCGGAGAATTTGGATTTGTTCCTGTCATATTTGAGGTCACTTATGTGCTCAGAAAACCTGGTTGATATTCTGCGACCACTTTGGCCAATGTAAACACTATTGCATTCACAGGTGAGTTGGTAAACACCTCTTTTTTGATACTGATTGGTTTCATTGGTTTGATTCTGGTATTCACTGGAGCAACTCACACAGGCACAGTCAAATGTCCTGAGGATGGCGCCGTAGATGTGCCGAAACATGTAAGAATTCTAATGGCTGTCTCTACAATGCCTAAAAAGGAGCAAGGGAATTTTCAGATAAGATAATAGAATTCAATCAACTGTTATATAACTCAATATGTCTTCAATTTTCAAAAATATTTTCAATTTTTCTCAGTAATTCTTTTCAATTATATCACAACCAAACATTAGTCCTCTAGTCATTTGTCACTAATTATATATATAGTTTAATTAAGTTTAAAAAATTTTGTCGTCTACATTTTACTTGTTAACATGTTGTGACCTTGACTCACATTTTTTATGTGTTATTTTAATAATGTTCTGATATCTTTAATCATATGTGTATTAATAAGTAAATGATTCCATTTTAATTATTCTATATAGACTTACTATAATTAGAGTTTGTAATTTCACAAAAATTCTTTCTCACTTATACTTGATTATACTAAATATTTTCATTTTGAGTTCTATAAAGATAATTTAATATTGCTTCCTTATTACAATATCATCATGTATTTCAAAAATATGTAAATCATGTCAAAAAAAAATACATGTGGAAAGCAGACGAGCAGCAGTTTTTAATAAGATTAACTTCATCATCTTCGTCATCCCTTGTGTCATCTCCTCCACCCATAAGTCCACCTACTCACTCTCAAAACTTTGAACTACCTGTGCCATCCACTAAACACTACTTCACAATTGATGGAGCCACACCTTTGTGCGGGGACAGCGATGAGGCATAAATGTATTTTTTAGGTTTAAACCAATATGCTATTTACTTTACATAGAAAGAAGGCTTTCAAGTGCCTTGAATGACTTTTAGAATTCTCCCCTCCTTTATAATTACCAGTATTTTAATTTATAAAAGTGAGCGTATAACCCGAACGAGTAGTAAGACGCGGTGCTAAATATTATTATAATTTATAAAACTATTGTATATTAATTCATTATTATTATTATTGCATTTTAGCTTTTACTATAATAAAGATGAATTAGGTAGGCCTAATTGTTTATAAAAGTGCACACACGCATTCACATGCAAACAGAAAATATTTTTGTATAAACCTATGTACTTGGGAAGACCATCTTTGAAAGAATTCGATCTTCAACCTATTCATTGCAAGTGACAGTGTACAGTGTATATCAAAACAGACATAATGTTAGTAAACAGAATAATACACAAATCTTGACAACCCAAACTTCAAATTGATTGCCATAGTGTGTATAAAGTTTGTAAAATTTGCTAAGTTTTAATGCAAAAGTTGTCCATCTGTTTCGAGTGGGTGATATCTGGCAACTGCGCGCTCCATAAGACCTGTACTGCAGAGTAATAATGGAACGGACTATAGGATTCAAACCATACAAATGTATTCTATGTGAATAATACACACTCCAAGAAGTTAAATGATCTACCATCAGCAGAGCTAGTAAATAGTTCAACCAAAGTGGTTTTCAGTTGTCTTTGTCACTGATAATGAATTTCCTGCTATCAAAAACACTTTAAAGAATGCCCAATCAAGTTTAGAATGACCGGTGAACACACGGACACTGAATAGTTAACATTGCTGTTTTGATTCTTTAAATCCTTGGCGATCAATTCAAAGGAAAACATAATTTTATAATCTTCTATAAACAAAGACTAGTACAAAACTGAATCATATTTTGTCATGTATCAATCAATGTTCACAACCACAAAAATCTTAATCAAAACACCCAATAAAACTGTTGTTTAGTCGTTACTGTGAACATATTGAAGTACACACAAAAACATTACAACAATGAATAATTAAAATAAGGCCACAATGCTTGCTCTACAACTTTTATTTTAATTGCATAGGTACATATTATAAATGAAATATTTCACAAATTGTCCCTTCAATCACTAATTTACTAGTTCTAAAAACATTAATAACAACTAAGCTGGGCAAATATTTTTGAAAACAGTTTAAAGCAATTTCCTATGCAATTTATATCAATTAAATTAAGTGTGTGTCTGTCATGGGCAGTGCACGATATCTACCTTATACCAAGGACTGAAATTTAAACATTAACAGCCCCTGTTCATGAACCTGTGCAACTTAAAGCAGGAATTTTAAATTTTGGATTAGATTTTTTTAAATCAATTAAAAACTGTCATGAGAAAATGAAGAGATTTTTTTCTGTTTCTCTGAAGAAGAAAAAAGCGTTGCCAGGGGTAACCATACAATACTGGTAACGCTGGGTATTTAGTGCTAGTGTGAATATACCATATTCTAGACAATAATGAGTCAAAAGTTATGAATACTGTAAACTAAATAAATTTATTAATTGAACCTCATAAAGGTTGAGAAACTTTGCAAGTCATATTTAGATATAGTAAGAGTTTGGTAGAAAGGGCTTTTTAGAAGATACACATTTGTAACATTTCACTATATTGTTAGTATTATTTTAAAGGCAGTGATAATCAAGTGACATCTGCAGAGCACATTACTTTGTTTGCGTGTGTGCGCGTGTGTGTGTGTGTGTGTGTGTGTGTGTATATATATAAGAATAGTTGTAGCTTTTGTAACTTAAAAAAGCTCCTTCCTCTCTAAATCACACTGTAGCTTGTATGTCAGTTCTTTGTGACAATAACACTTAAGGTGGCAGAAACATTGATTTGTGAAATATTGCACAGACTCTAAACTAAATAATCAAAGTCAATGGTTTGGTTACTGAACAATAATTGCATGTTTTCAATTAACGGCAAGACCTGGAGATGGAAATAAATCTTGGTGTTACAACTTAGCTGTGCAGGTTTCTCACATGACAAGTCATTCTTTGTTATTACTGGTTATAGTGATAGTGATTATCAAATAAATATTTCAGAATAGTGAACAAAACCTAGGATTATAGGTAGTTTTTTCTACTTTAAAAACAAAATAAACTATACGCTATTTAAAATAATCACACCTATTCCAGGGAAATTAAAAGCAATTTTTCTTTTTTATATGAATGAATTAAAAAAATAAGAAAGATTAAAAAAGATAGTAGAATATGTTTTGAGAACTGACAATGAAACATTTTCCTTGTTTTAATGACAAAATGAAACGCAGTTAAATATGTTGTTAAAATAGATAAATATTCAATCATTGTTTATATTTGTGGCATCCTTCACATGGACCATCATATTATGGAAAGTCAAGAATGGTATATTACACAGCTTGCATAAAAGACAAAAGCAATGATAAAAGTATTATTTTAATTGCAATAGGAAAAAAATTATGTACAAAATACTGAAAAAAGTAAACAGAACTTTTTTTTTGTTTTTATAGATATATTTAATTTATTTCTAAAAGAGGACAATATTCATCCAAAAGTAATGTTGAAATTGGCTTATTATTTTAATGTGTGAAACAATTCTACACACAGTATTTTTCAAATATTATATTCCTCTTATTGAATATAAAGTTAATATGAATAGGGTGTTGTAAAAAATTATAGCAAACAAGTGAAGGTTGTAATGTTCCAACTTGTGAACCCTATTTTGTTTCGAAAAAGAAGGATGATACTTCAGTTTTGAATATTTTATTTATATTTTAAATTTGGGAATTCTCTTTGTTTTATAATATTATTTTAACTATTCATTTTCATTTTGGAATATTTAAGCCCTTCAGGCAGTTTGGAATTAATTACATTTCTTTTATATCAAATGTGCTTACTGAATGCGTTGGACTATGAAATAAAGGGAAATGCTGATCCAGCAGAGAGTTTTCGTTCTTAGAGAAATACACCTTTCCCTCAGTAAAGAGCGGTTGCATTGTCCAGCCAACCAGAAAGCTAGGATTTAAACTACACTCATGTGATAGGTCGAGATTGTCAGGCCACACGGGTGCAATCTACAATGTCATCAGAATTTGAAAAAAGACGCTAGGAAGAAATGAACTCTCACTAATACCCTATAGGAGATGTGTAGTGACCAGTGAGGTGACAAGACATATGTTGCACGTCATCACATATTTTAATAATGATATAGTACGTACGGTGACCAGCGTAGAAATGGGCCGGTTGTATAAGCTGAAATTGTTCATGATTAGAGTAATAACATATAAAATAATATGTTCCAACAATAAAACAATATTAAAATGATCATGGTGGATTTATTGTATAAGTGAAAATTTCCTTATATGATAATCACGTCGATATGAGAAGCTGAGTTAGCCAGGGAAATATATTAAAATTATAAGTCATCTTTGTGAGTTCTACAATTGTCGCCCAACTAAGGGGCATTACATCGTCATAGGTGGAAGAGAAGTTCTTCAATTGGAGCCCAACAGTGGGGCCTTCATCATATGTCATTCTAAGAACACTTCAATTTGACCACCCAACGAGGGGCCCATAGGTAGAACTCTACAATGGCAGCCCAACCGAGGGGCTAGAGTACTCAGCGTGCCCACAAAAAATTGGCTTAAGTACCCAGCATGCCCAGAAGAAATCAGCTAGAGTACCCAGTATGCCCACGAGAAATCAGCAAGAGGATCCAGCGTGCCCAAAAGAAATCAGCTAGAGGATCCAGCGTGCCCACGAGAAATCAGCTAGAGTACCCAGTGAGTCTACAAGAAGCATTGGTTATGCCTATTTGCACAATAAATCCATGATGGACCAGAGGCGCTGATTAGCAACGAATTGTAGGGGCTGATAAATCATCAGGGGGTGCCAGTGAAGTAAAAAGAGGACATGAAGACCACATCAGACATCATTAACATCTAAGTTTAAAAAAAAGTTATAAACTGTAGGATGGTGATAATAGAGTAGAGCTAATATTGGTAAAATTTTAATCAATAATTTGATTATTGTAATTTATGTAAATTTTATTGTGTTATTTGAAATATTTTGCCGTTGTATAAGTGTTAATTGCATGATATGGATAAGAAAAAATAAGGAAAGAAGGATGTGGAGGTCGAGAAGAGGTGTAGAGATCAGGGAACTGATAATCAGTTAGGAAAATATGCGTGGAATGAAGAACCAATAGGAACAAGCTTGCACATAGAATCAGAGGAGGAACAGGAAAGTGTACAGGAATATGGACCTAACAATCAATTAAGGCTAGATGAAAATGGTGAGAAAATTACACACACAAGCACTGATGTTGATTTAGAAAAAAATAGAGTTAGGCAAGAGAAACAGGAAGTTAATGAAGAAATTAATATACAGGTAGATATTATGAAGGCCATTAAAGCCTTAATGGAAGGTAATAAAGAAGTTTTAATAGCAAGTAACAAGAAAATAACTCATCTCATCATGGTTTTTAGCGAACCCGAGAGTAAGTCATGAGCGTCCACTTCACTCACGAGTAACAGTATGGTAGAGGATGACACATCACGGGGTCATTGGCCCGTATTTATTCGAACAGGATGGTCAAAGTGCTACAGTGAATTCTGATCGCTATGTTTTGATGTTAAGAAACTTCCTCAGACCTAAAATGTGAAGAATGCAACTGAACAATGCCCAATTGTGGTTCCAGAAGGACAGGGCAACCCCCCATACATCACGGGTTTCCATAGCAGTGCTTCGATACATGTTCCCACAACGCCTAATTTCACTTAGTGGAGATATCCCATGGCTTGATCTTTCGGCGTGTGACTACTTTTTGTGGGGTTATCTGAAGTCAAATGTTTTCATTGATAAATCACGCACTTTGGAAGAACTCAAGGTTGCTATCGAATGTGAAATTATGGCAATACCAATTAACATGTTTTGTGATGTCATGACTAACTTAAGCACAAGACTTCAGCAATGTGTGAATGAAAATGGAGGACATTTGCAAGACGTTATTTTCCATACCTAACTTGTGTTCTAAAAATGGATTCATGGTGTAAATAACAATGGCAAAATATTATAAATTTAATTACTAAATGTAAACAATTTTTTGTTCGAAAGTACAAAACTTGCGAAACCGTCATATATTTCATATAAATAGTTGTTTGAATAAATAACATATATTATACATATGACTTCAATTGTATTAAACATATTATTAATTATTTAAATTAAACCTTCTAAATGTATTTTTTTAAATAATATTATTTTCGATTTAAAGAAATATATTTTTTCAAAATTATTAAATTTTAATATTATGTAAAATTATGAAATCATTCAAGATGTTAATTATTAAATCAAGGTAAATAGAGGTTTAGTTTATTTCACTGTGAACTTAATTAATATGATTAAAAGCTTTTTATTTTATTGTAATAAGATTTGTTTGAATTATCACATTTTGTGAATTAGTGAAGTAAAATTTGAAGGTGGATAGAAAAAGGTGACAGTGAATAGATATAATTCTCTTATTTTGTTTATTTAAAGAATATTTAACAAAAATACAAAATAGACAATTGCAAACAATAATTCAAAAATTCTTTTTATCATCTTACCCAGTATAGAGCAGTTGCATTGTCCAGCCAACTAGAAAGCTAGGATTTAAACTACACTCATGTGATAGGTCAAGATTGTCAGGCCATATGAGTGCAATCTACAATGTCATCAGAATTTGAAAAAAGACGTGAGGAAGAAACGAACTCTTACTAATACCCGAAAGGAGATGCTCAGTGGCCAGCGAGGTGATAAAATGTATGTTTGACGTTGTCAGATATTTTAATAATGATATAGTATGTATAAACTGAAATTGTTCATGATTACAGTCATATGTAACATATAAATGAATTCCAGGATCAACAAGCAATACCAGCAACCACAAAAAATCCAAACAATAGTTTTAAAGGGTAAATTTTCCAAAATTATTTTAATTTCTCCACAGTCAAACTGCTTAAATTTCTTGACTCACAAATATTTCAAGTTGATTCATAATATTTCTCAATATCAAACAATAAAATTTGAGAGAAAAAAGTTTCAAATACTAATTCAACTAGACCTTAAACGTCCTAATGGATCAAAGACACGTTCAGATATGTAGTCATCACAATGGCAATGCCTTCATTTGAATGTGAATATAATCTTGATATCTATGGAGGATCCTGCTTACATGGCTTAACACACTCTAAAGTCTGAATAGCATCTTTTGTAAATAATGATAAAATATGTCTTCAGTTTGTGCTGAATTTTATGAAGTCTTTTTTTTTCTTTTTTAAAATATGCATTTAGCCTTTTTTAAGAAAGAAAATATTTCTCCCTTTTTTCTTTAAGGTTTGATATTTATTTTATTTAGTTCCTGTTATATAATAATAATAATAATCCTAGAAATTGTACATCTTTACTTATTTTCTCTAGGGCATTAAGAACTCGAAAGTTCACTGCCACACTTACAAAAGGAAGCCACCTAACCCTATCTTGAGATAGTTCTATCCAGTCCCCCTCATTACACCCTATCTCTTTCAGGTCCATTCTAATATTATCCTCCCATCTGCGTCTAGGTATTCCCAATCTTTTTCTATTGAGATTGCCAGTCAGTACTATGGACACAGTTCTAGGTTCTGCCGCCCATCGTAATCTAAGAGACTTGATTATCCTAACCATGTCTTTTATTCTTTTAGCATCACTTCTTACTACCGGTTCAGGTTGTACGCCAATGTACTAATTATGCTAATGGATTAAGGAGATTTAATTTAGAGAAAGTGTACTAGCATTTGTGTAGAGAAAGAATAGGAAACCACTTAGGAAAAACCACCCCCAGTGCACCCAACCAGGATTGACTCATGACCTCTCTGTCATCGGCAGTCTAGTATATTATGAGTGACTCCTTAGACCATGCGGCCACTGAAGTAAGGTAAATCTTTATTTACTGTACCTAATTCTTCTATTCTAAAACACACTTTCCCCCATCGAAAGGTCCCTTAAAACCGGGTGAGCTGCAATTCTATCTCAGCCAACGCTCTCAATGGCTCAGAAGATGATATATTATGAGATGACAAAGATAAAGAAGGCTCAGAATAATCAGATAGATATCGATACAGAAGGAAGTGATGAATAATATACCTATTAATAAATAAGGTACTACTGTTATTATTAAATTGAAACCTGTAGTAAAAAATATTTATTAAATAATGGCTATTTTAGGGTTTTATTTTTATTTATTTTCTTACAATCAGAACTTTTTTTCGTTGGTGTTACTAAACAATTAAAGGGCGTCTTACAAACGATGTTGTCTTAAAATCCAATAAATATGGTACAATAATAAACAATGTGTGATTATAATTGATGAAATGAATAGTTAAGAGGGATTAGCAAACTGATTTTTGAACTGTCAAGCTTTTTACTATTGACTGCCATTGTTCTTTATCTTGTTAATGGTTTCCGATTCCTGGCTACCTCCTCTAGTTGCTACAGGCATTCTCCCCGCTTATTCGACAAGTTAGAGAAACAAGAAAACCATCAAAATGCGGAACTCAATATTCTTTTAGATTGAAAATGCATTTTGGCCGCTGAAAAATGTAAATAACACAAATATAAGACACACTGCACATAAGAGATACATCGCAAACAACTTCTATAAACAAAGTGAATGAAAAGATGGCATTGAGTTGATTAAGATAAAAAGCAATGTGTGGTCGGTGAAGCATGGAAGGTCATGGAAACATGATGAAATAGGTTGAAAAAATGTACCATGAATTGAATGTATGAATTCTGATTATAATATAAAAGAGTCGAAAGAGCAGATTGTCAACAATCTTGGGACGCTTTTATTGATCTGTGCTCTTTACCAAGATTAAATGTTCAATCATGTTATGAATTACTTAGCTACTGTGGTATCTAGTGTAATATAAGCATTCAGTAGAGTTAAGTAAAACGATAAATTATGTTTTCCAAAATCACCTTGTAAAGTGGCATTTAATAATGGTGACAGTTGTGGTTTTATTGTTAAACCAAGAACTTTGGTTTTTTATAATATATGCATTTAAATGACAAATGCACACAACTTTCAACTGTTGCTAGTAACTATAAGTAATTTTCTCTGTTGTGCACTACTGTTTTGAATGGTACATACGATGAATCAAAGTGTTGCGGTGGACAGGGATGTCAAACTCGTGACCTCAAGGAAGCATGTGGCCCGTGGACCGTTTGATGAACCATCATGCAATGCAACTCTTTTCTTCTTTTTACCAATGCCAAGAACAACATTTTGGAATTTGACATAATACGGAGAATTTTGGTATGTGAATTTGGTGTACCAAATCTTTTCTATTTCTTCGAGGTGAAACAATTCCCAGAAATTGTTAAATGTGTGTGCCAAATATCTATACAATCTTTGGAGGGATGGACATATGTATGTTAAAGATTGTTTTCTCAGGTTAAATCAAAACAAACCCCAGAGAGATGTCATCAACACATTTGTAAAACATTATAAAAACAAATTGGGTATAGTATTTAAAACCAGATATTAATGTAATTGTTGCAAACAGAAGGTTTCACAATTTTGGTAAAAAGTATAAGGTTAGTCTTATTGTTTTATTTAGTGGCCCACCTCTCTTCTTTTTGTAATAGTAAGAAAGTTGGAATTCCTTTTACTTAAGATAATTACAGTACAGTTTTTTTCTAAACATGGCTCCTGCAGTACTTTTAATTTGGCCCTTATGATCAAATGAGTTTGATAATCCCAGTGGAGAGAAATATTCATACCAACGAAAGAAAATATTGTGTAAACTTACCCGCCTAAGTGGCGTAGTTGGCTAACGCGCTTGTCGTGTTGAGCTCGACTGCTGAGGACGGGGAGATCGAGGTTCGAATCTTGATCGGGTGAACTGGGGGTGGTTTTTCCTAAATGGTTTTCCATTATCCCGCCACGCAAATGCGGGTCCACTTCCTCTAATTCACCCTTCCCAATTCCTAATCTATTAGCGTAATTAGTACTTAAAGTGTATAAACCGAACGGGTAGTAAGACGTGGTGCTAAATATTAATTACTATTATTGTGTAAACTTGTGACCTTTTACTAGAGTTCAAATTGGCACAATGTATAAGAAATGTGTGGATGGAAAGAATCCTTTATTTAATATTCTATGATAAAAATGTACAAATCTACTCTACTTTAAGACTAGACCTGCCAATCTGGCAAATTCACACGTTTCAGTCAAACATTCAGATCTGAATTTTGACAGTTGTATGATAAAGCTCATGACATAATTTAACAAATATTTGTTTATCAAACATAATGATTATGAGCAAGAGTAATAGTGACACAACATTCGTTCAAATACATAAACTTTAATATTAGTTCAAGTAGTCATATAGTTATAAGTAAATAACAAACTTTTCTGAGAGCTTGAATTACCAAGGAAAATTATGAATGCATATAAAGTTCCTTGTTTTCCCACCCTCATTTAAAAGGCATTCAGTCTCAAAATATATCAAAACAGCAAAGTATTTTAGAGTAACAATCAGCCAAAAGAGATATTGCATTCTAAAGTATCAATATATGTGAGGTCAGTCTTTTGCATTGTAGTCTAAATACTTTTTAATGAGCAAAGGTTAGCAGATACTTCTTTCTAAACACTGCCAATGTGGCAAGAAACAAACCATGAATTCAGTGAAATCTCTTAATAGCATACACTTCGTAGGATTAAATAAATGTCCGTTATTTGGGCAAATCATTTTATAAAAACTCATACACATATACAGTTTCAAGGATAAAAGTAAAAAGTAATCAAAACATGCTTGTATTCACAGATGTTCAAGCTTCATTTGCTTTGGTTGAATTTTCATGTGGTTTTATAGCCGAAACATAAGTTAAAACGATAAATACCTTCACAAGCAAAGCAACAATCATTTCCAATACAAAATGTAAAATCACTGTAAATTAGGATAATTTGTTATATTCAACATTTTTTTAACTTGTCATCCTATACGTCCTATGGAAACACATTCCACACACTTGGGATTGTTAGTGGTATTTATTTCCAATGCAAAATCATGAGCTTACCATGTGATGAAGCATACACACACAACAGCTGCGAAGGATGCAGGTGTGGGTCACCCCACCTATCACATCCCCCTCAAGCCTGTGTGAGCTTGTGAGGGTGTCTATCGGGAGCAACCACTGCATTCTTCTTGTGGCTGTTCGATTATATCTTCAGGCGCGTGCTTGCATTATAATATTATGATGCGACCTAAAGTATATATATTTATGAACGTATGAGTTATTTCAAAACTGACAAATTTTACATAAATGATTCAAGTATTTTGATGTGTGATGTATAAAACAGTCGTCTCAAGTGGGGGAAAACTGAACACACTGAAGAAACATATCCTCACTAGTGGGTATGTTACAAAGATATGTTCAGACGCAGGGTAGAGGGTGAAGAAGTCCAAGACAAAAGAGACCACCTTCATAAGCAATACTGTGATAATGGGTTTGAAAGCAAACATTCCTCTCCAAGGGCTAGGTCACCCTGCTTATACCAGTATCTGAAAACCTAAGTTGTATTTATATGCCCAGGCCCTATTCTGTAGCAAGAGCTTGTGAATTTGCACATTTTAAAACATAGCACATTTTACTTGGTTAAATATAAATCAGCATAAGCCAGAGGAAAATTAGAAAGCCATGTTGATTTTTGTTGTTTGTGAATCAAATGTGGATCACATTTCTGCCACAAGGGCGCCTCAGATCTATTTTTTCTCTCGTTGTGGCAACAATGAAAAATTCATGTCTTTTTCTGGACATGCATTTGTATACTATACATTTTTTGCCTTGAAAATTGGCATGGAACAGTGGAAGATTGTGTATAAATGGCGGTGAATTCAACCAATGTTTGTTAATATATCCATCATGTTTGCTGAGGATTATAATTTTGAATTTTTTAGCAGGTATGTGCCAAGCTCTGGGAATTTGCCTCAAGCACAAACTTTGAGGAGCCGCCACCTGGAGTCCTGCAACGAGATTTGGGTGGAGATACCCGAGAAGTTTAAAAGACATCCAAATCGACCTCGTTGTTGATGAGACATCAAATTGCAAGTTTTAGCCATTATCTTACAGAAAGTCAAACCAACTGCTGAAGAAGAAGTGCAAATGGCCACAAGCAGATTTTTGGACAGGAAAGATTCATCGTCTGTCACCAAGGCTATCAATGAGCATTTTCTTGGTTACAACATTCCAAAAGTGTTTCTGACTCTGCTCCTTACAATGGTGTTTGCTTTTGAACCTTGAATAACATTGTTGGAGACCACTTTCTCCACTTCCACTAGTGAGCGTAGAGAGTTAATTTGGCAGGGTACATCTTCATGAAAGAGTTAAATCTGCTCATTACTAAAATTAAAATGGTGTTCCTTAATTTATGGAAAGTAAAGGGGCCATACAACACATTCAATGAAGAAACAACCGTGATTTTAAAGACAAAACTGTTCCGGAGTCTTGTCATTATGAGTGAAATAGTTGGTTACACTCAGGTGTATTTTAACGAGTATGCTGATGAATCGGTTTAATTTTTTGAGACATACGAGCCCAAAAATTCAAATGTCAACTTTATTTTAGAAAATTTGCTGACAGTGATGACACAGGAGTTAAAAGTGCAAACGCAGTTTTGTATGTCTTAAGTTTATACAATTGATTGACACACACAAGAAATATATAAATATCTCTATGGGCACTTGTAGAAGAACTTGATTAATTCTGCTTTGGATCAAGGTCAAGAATTTAGTTACCAAAAATGAAGTGAAAAAGTACTACCACAAAAGGCAATGAAATTGTCTACAAACATGCTGACTGGAAAAGATAACTCCAGCAACCTTTTTTATGAGGAAACCATCACTCTTTTCAACCTTGCAGTTGCAGACCAGTACATTTGTGCAAGCAAATAGTCTGCTAGGCAGCAAAGCTAAACTGGTGTATATATTTAAAAAAAAGTGTATTACGAGATTCGTTTTAAGTAGCTACATTTATTTCAAAGGGCAGATCTTCCAGCCCAAGTTAGGGACAGAGTAACTGTTGACCCAATACAGTTACTCTTGTTAGTAGGGATTGAACATGAGTTTGCCAATGCAGCTCTGATGATGATCTGGGAGCCAGTTAATATTGTACATGCAAACTGATTTTTCATATTTAAATTAAATCTTAGTTATTGTAGTACTGTCAATTTGCTAAGTAATGCTTTTATTTAAATATAAATATGATAAAACAATTTTTGTTCAAACCAAATCATTGATACGATGAAATAGTGTCTACAATTACACACAATTTATTTTCTGTGCATACGCATGTAAAAATATCACGGCACTGTATTATATGCAGGGTAATCATTGATAACAAATAAATGCTGTACCATCATCCAATCATCTTAGGACTAAATAAATCTCACAAGTTTTCATTTAAAGATACCTTCTCTTTGGCATATCGCTCTAAGCTGAATGTTTTTGATAGTTTTATTTTAATACACATGTTTTCATATAATTATACATATATATATAATATTTTCTAGTTGTATATGGGATGGATGAAAAAAATTGCCTCGCATTCAAATAAAAATTAATCTTTCTCAGGCTATACTTGTAATTAAATTAATTGAAATATCACTTTAATAAATACTATTTGTTGAGAGCTTGGATAATAAAGTGTCTAGTATTATATTCCTATGTAAGCTGAAAAAAGCAAACTGAACTCAATAGTGGAGCTTATAGCTTAGTTATAGTTGTGACTAGAAAAGAAATTGAAAC
Source organism: Timema shepardi (assembly GCA_902151425.1). Lineage (NCBI taxonomy): Eukaryota > Metazoa > Arthropoda > Insecta > Phasmatodea > Timematidae > Timema > Timema shepardi. The sequence continues at coordinate 197,871 of CABFVX010000918.1, forward strand.
TGGTTTTCATGATCCAAAAATTCAATGACAGCATATGTACCCAAAATAATATTTAATCAGGGCCATATTAGGGGAGAGGAAGCTATGGGAGCTCTAACCCCTTTAAGTAGGACTATTACTAATCATGTATTTTTGTATTCCTCCTCAATAATTATGGTGTTTTAGGAAATTCATAACCTGTACACCAATTAAGTTTGGAAAAAGACTTGAAATTACTTCAAGAGAAATTCAATGTTATAAACATCCGCTTCGGTGGCCGCATTGCTTAAGGCACTAATTTAGCAATAGATTATACTGCCGATAACAAAAAGATTGGGATTCGATCCCGATCAGGGGTACTGAAGATGGGTTATCCTAAACGGTTTCCCACTCTCCACACAAATGTGGGTACACTTCTTCTAAATTTAATCTTCCTCATATGTAACCCATTAGCGTAATTAGTACATAGGCGTCCAACCCGAATGGGTCATAAGATGTGGTGCTTGCTATTAACATTCCTTGGCAGTCTTTGTCGAGGAACTTCACCCCAAGTAGAAACAATCCTGGGTTTAATTACCACAGAGAGTAATACTGTCTCTCATTAGACCATAGCAAATAGCAACTCACAAACCTATCAAGACCAGCATTTTTGAATTTATAAAACTTGAGTAAAGCAGAAGGCATACTTCCCTAAACTTGTATCTCTCGAGAGTTTGCCCTTTATAATAAAATAAGAAATATTTACTATCAAGTGTTCAAAATAGAATTTTTTTATCTAATACTGTATAAATCAAACAATTTGTTTTAAAAATACTGAGAATTGGGTTACATATTATTTAATATTGCAGACTGGGTTATTCAACATCACGGTATAAACAGTATTATATTTTACCACTATGCATTGCCAGTATTTAATATCAGTTTCAAATTCCTTTCAATCAAATTAAATGTGAACATAAGCTCAACTGTTGAAGTGTAACTAAAGTAAAATTTAGTTTTTAATTCAATATAGTAGTTGCAGTCATTTATACTACATAGGAAATAGTATGAAAAGGGTGAATTTTCACACACTTTTAGATGAAAAGATGATGCACCTGGTCAAAGTTTGAACCCTGACCTTCCAAGTCGGAGACAAGAAAACATCACTTCCAATAAGCCAAGATTATTTGCAGTTCTTATTTTTTATGGCTGTCTCAAATCCCAGACCTTAAAAAACATGGTAAACATAGAAGGCTAAATTCCCCACATTCATCCTTTTCCCCCTTCAATTCTGATTTTGTTCATACTGATATTTAAGTTTATATAAAAAGAGAAATAATAACTAAATTTAAACATGTTTCATCATAATGTATTTACTGTAACATTCTTACAAGTATTAAATGAATAGTCTAGGAACTTGTTCCTATGTTTGGAATGATCCAACAGTAACAGGAATAATATCTCTAAAATAAATTACAGTACTGCATGTTTCAAAATTGGAACAGAACAAGTTGGGTTTTTTTCAAGTGGGATATTTTTTGTGAATCCTTGAATCTTGAATATTCTTCAGGATATGAGGAATAAAATTACAAGTATTTAACCCTAATTTATGTTTCTTGTTTTTAAAAGCACTAATGATATGGACCCAAGCACGACTCATTTAAATAGTAATCACTGTACTTTCGAAAGTGCATAGATTTACTTATTTGAGTTTTTGTTAAGTAAAATGTTATTCCACTTAGCTCTTCAATAGGTTTTATGATATCATGTAAATATATAAATGAATAATAACTATTTTATGGAAGTTTTTCGACGTATTAGTCAGCAATCTACATCTACCAACAATTGTAGGCACACACAAACTTTAACAATCAAAGCAAATCACAAACTCAGTTAATGAAAATTGAAAAGATAACTTTAATATTGTTTTTGTTTTTTTAATTGTTGCAAGTGCTCAACACATTATTAGTGCATTGGCATACCCAGGGGATGGGAAGGGAGGCATTTGTACCTTCCCAAGATCACAAATAAAGTTAATAAAATGTTAAAACATGTGAAGTGCAGCTATAAAAGAGAGTACTGAAGATATTTCTGATGCATAGGCTTTTTAAGACCAGGCTTATGACTTGATATTTGCTGTTCGTGTTAAAATTGACCTTAAAATTCTTAAATAGCTTCGATACATTATAAATGCCATTCAATCCCCCAAAGTAAATTTCTAGGTATGCCATTGCTTTAGTGTCTGGGAGTGTGAGTAAAGTTAAGCCTTTACCCAATTTGTGAAGATTAGATTTCAACCTTTGCCATGGTTTAAACCATCTGTTAGAGGTGGTTGGTCAATAATCACCTCAACTATCATTGCCATGGTTGAGGGAAAATGGTTCAGGTAATGACTGCCCTGAATAATCTGATGTGGTTAATAATGTGGGAAAAATTATGTGGCTCAAATAGCAACAATTTTACCATTTAAATTATAATATATACAATTCAAACCTCTGTATAATAACTTATTAGTAGATTATATATGTGCAACCCGAATGAAAACAATATATGATATATTACAAAATAACTGATTTTAGTTTACAAATAGTTCAGTGACAGTTATTGACGGGAATGGTTGTTGACATCAAACAGCGTTGTGTCGTCATCATCCTCCTCTGCTCCAAGAGGTGTCATTTCCATGTCTTCACGACTTGCCAATATCCCGTACTTGCGCACTGTGGTTTTCTTGCGGCGCAGCCTAGTGTGACAACAGAACAATCGATAGCTTAATGAAGGCAGGTCACAATTACCACTTCAATACCAAAAGCACATTTTAATTTTAAATATTTGACCTGAGCAATGTTTTGAGGTTATGAACCATTACCTCATTTTGGAGTAGGAATGTCATATCTCCATGAGTCTATTTACAATGATCCTGAGAAAACTGGGAACTATGCACGAGTTTTATGCATAGGAAAGGACCCAAAGAAAATGCTTAAATTTTTACATCTTTAAGGAATATAAAGGCGAGGACCACTCTTAAATAATTTTAGGGGGTACAAATTTTGAAAATTTTATTGGAGAAGGCCATTCCAATTATCAGTGAGAAATTTTGTGTTTTGTTCAACACATCTTTTACAACAACAAAAAATCGGTATGATTTGTAAAAAATCTCATGTCTTTTTTTTTAGTTTTTCCCCATGAAAGCAGACTGCAGGAATTTTATTCAAAAGTATGAGTCGCCACTTGATTTAAAATGTTTTGTTTTAAATTATATTTTTAATTTGTAACTCCTTGGAATGTGTGAGTAATGCTTTGTATAAATATGAAAGCTTATATGGTATAAGATAATTATTTACTCTATGGCATTGGGAACTTGAAGGTTCATTGCCGCACATACAAAAGTAGGCCTGCACCGCCTATCCCACTATCTGGAGCTAGTAAATGATATCAAATAACTATAAGATTAAATATTCCTACTTCCTTCCACACTGGTGACTTAGGATCTATTTAACCTATATATATATATATATATATATATAT
>CABFVX010000919.1:0-29581 GCA_902151425.1 Timema shepardi
GAAAAAGGACATAAATAACATTTATAAATATCAATGAATTAAAAATATTATATACAATTTGATAAATCACATTTCTGGTAATAGAGATTAGGAGATGCTCTTAAATTACGTGCGGTTTAGGGGGAGGGCTTAAATATTGTCTCATGGGGGATGGATGGTCAGAATCCATCTTACATAATGTTTTTTTTATCAATGTTTATAGTAGGATAATTTTTAATTGTCAGAAAATAAATATAATATAGATTATAAAATAATACTTATAATTACTTAATGTTATTTAAAGTATTCTAAAACTTCATATCACTCGCTTTAGTGCCCAGGATTATAGTCTAAAAATAATTTAATTTACCAAATTGTAAGAAAATACGTAATATAGAGGAAGAGGGTGGGGGTGATGACGAAATAAAAACTTACATTCCCTTACCTTACGTGAGAGTAGAAAGGGGGGGGCGGGGTAAGGGGTTAAAAGTAATGCCAGAAAAGCCTTAAGTAATTTAAGAAAAAGCACGTCACAAGAAATTTTCTGAGCATATTCTGACAAGAGACCACCCATTTTGAAGAGAGAACCTAAATCTGTCTAGAGAATTTCCAGCTTATCTGCTCTGTGTGTACTAACTTACGATAATGTGTGAGGGATCAGTAAGGTTGAATTTAGATGTTTACCCACATTTTTGTGGAGGGAGAGTGGAAAATGATATGGGGTATGCCACCCTCAATACATCAAACCGGGATTTGAACCCCGATATCACCGTCATCGACAGAGTGACGCCTTAGAACATTTGGCAACCTAAGCGGTTAAGTTGTTAATAACGTTACTGTTTGGATCACATAATTTATAAATATTAATTTTTTAACGTATAGGAGTTCGAACCCGAGTATTTGGCTGATAGTTGAATGCACAACATATAAACAATCTTTACGACAAAAAAAAATGCTTAGTTTCATTCAAGAATTTGCTCTATGATTGAAACATGGTGATTAATAACGTTATTTTATTTAAAAATTAAACCACTTATGTTTAATTGGCATGAAATTAATCCCCCTCTTCCCACCCCCAAATTTAAAATGTTTAATATTTGCAAAGACAGTACACATCAGTCAAAAACATAAATTTTTTGTATCGATAATGAAAACTATTCAACCGTATCGTAAATAATTACAGTATGTGGTTTCAGTTGGTTTTTGAGATATAGCTCATAAATATGTATAAAAGCTTTTTAGGGGGTTCATGATTGAAAAAACAAACGTGGTGGTTTCAATGAGTTCAGACCATATGAAGGGTGTGAAATGCCAGAAATCAACGTGGAACACAACCCATGTGTGAAAATGTGCTTCAAATTACATCCCCTCCCGATAACAAATTAGTGCCCTAATGACGGACTAATGCAATCCCTTGTTTATCTGCCCCCCATCCCCCATCCGATTGTTTCAAACATGTGCTTGGGGGATGGGGTGCTCACTTAATTTCTAACGCTGCGTTTACGTTCAACATAAACATAACCATTTCTCTCTTGTCCTTGTTTAAGCTATTGGTGCCTTTGTTACTGGTTTATATTGCCTAAAACTCGGGACAGGAAACTGTTGTTATATCATTTTAATTATCAAATATAATTTACCCAGAAAAATAAAACAATTGTGTGGTCCGTTATAATTTACCCTTACCTATGTCCTACTATATAGACCATATATTAACAGATATTTATACAAGAAACGTAAGGGTTAGGAATAAAGACTTGATAAAAAGATATATCAGCAATTACGTCGAGAGCCATGTAGAGAAAAAAATTCATAATATCCGGCATCCCAAACGGGTATTAAAACATGTTGGGAAAAAACACGTGATTCTAACATATACAGGATGGGGTGGAAACAATTCGACAATCTCTGGTGTGGAAAGTTATGGACAACGTAATAAGGTTTGTCTGACATCCGGTGTTGCTAACCTGAGTGGCATCTTCAAAAAGTGAGGAAGTGTAGTATGTAGTTTGGTGGTCTGGTGGTCAAGGGGTAAGGTGTCAGACTTCTATAGTGGTGGCAGGGGTTCAATCCTCGGTCCCAGCACAGATTTATCTGATTACCAAACCCTTCCTTCACCTCCGACAAGACATCTTGTGAATGTGGGGAAATGCCAGGCCTCCGCCGTGGTTCGGATTCCACGTTAAATTGTAGGTCCTTCATTTCATATCACAATCACCCTACCATTACGCATTAGCGTAAGTGTGTATAACCCGAACGGGTAGTAAGACGCGGTGCTAATAATAATAATAATAATAATAATAGTATGTGGTTTGATTTTATTTAGATAAATATTTACTTTTCAATTAAATTGTTAATATTCAAGTTACTTAATCGTCTTAGTTGATTCGACCCCAACCTTTACAACCTTTTTCACGAAAATCCCAACAAGATGAGGATGATGTCTTGGGTCACTTGCCCAACGGTGATTGTACGAAGCTAGTACGGTACTTCAAATTATTTAAAAAACAAAAGCTTATACATATAAGTCCTTAAAAACTGTCAAAATTCGAGAACGTTCCATTAAGCTTTTTTTTAATATAACGTTAAATATATGCTGTTTTGACCAAAATATATACTTATTTAGAAATAATAATAACGTTTTAAAATACATTAAATTGCAAATTTATATTTTAATCTATGAGAGTTTCTTATAAATTAGTTTTCGTTTCACTTGTGCTTGGTATCCAAACAAAACTTCGTGTAGGTTTTGAATTATTTTTTTTAGCGCCGCATCTTATTACCCATTAGGGTTGTACGCTTAGCTACTAATTACGCTAATGAGCTAGGGATGAGGAAATTTAAATTTAAAGGGAATGTATCCGCATTTGCGTGGACAAAGAGAGAGAGAGTGTGGGAAACAATTTAGGAAAACCACCCTTAGTACACCCGATGGGGATCAAACCACTATCTCTCAAGCATTGGTAGTATAGTATATTACCATAGTAATGCCTTAGACCATGCGGCCATCGAAGCAGGTATTGGAAATTCACTGTGACAAAAATTAAGGCATCAAAATATTTAAACGATAACTTAAATGCCGTACAAATAAAGTTAGCAAACTAATCTTGCTGTACAATAATTTTATTTTTAAATATATTTTCAACCGTTCTGACTGTAATTCTTAAGCAATCTATCTAAATGAAATGGACCTGACTGCAAACGTAATTACTTTTTGTTGTCGGAGTAAATTAAGATTGGTGATCCTGTTTTTATCTCCATATTAAAACAGTCTGGAAAACTTTTGACTAGCAATAATTAGATTAAAGTCACAGAATGGTTAAAAACGGTAAACGGTTTAGTATAATCATTTCAACCGGAAATTTAATAAATAACATGTTTCATTAGATTAATTTAAAAAAAATTAGATCTAATATTAAAGAGGTAATTAATCGTAGTTATTTGTCGACCTTCTCACTACTAAAAACATTAAATAGTTTTCTTAGCACCCCGCCTTACTACTTGTTGTGCTTATACACTTATGTACTAATTACGTTAATGAGTTAGTGATTAGAAATGTTGAAATTAGAGTAAGTGTGTATGCATTTGCGAGGAAGGATAGTGGATAAACAATTTTGTTAAGACCAACCTTAGTACGCCAGACTGAAATTTGAACCCCGATATGATTGTAATCGGCAGTCTTGTCTAACATGAGAGTGACGCCTTAGATCATGTGGCCACCAAAGTGGGCCACTTTGTTTTTATTTTTATCACAAGGTTATTAATAACTTAATTAAGGAACGAGGACAATAAACATAAAAACTGCTAGCGTGGCTGCATGATTTAAGGCGTCACTCTCGTGTTGGAATAGACTGCAGATGGAAGGGAGATCGTAGTTCGAATCCCACTCAGGTGTACTGAGTGTGGTTTTCCATTCTCCCTTCACGCAAATGTGGGTACATTTATTCTCAATTGTTAGTGACCTGGTGGTCTAGGGGTAAGGGGTCAGACTTCAGTGCTGGGGGTCCGGGGTTCAATCCTCGGTCCCGGCAAAGATTTATCTGATTACCAAACCCTTCCTTCAACTCTGACAAGGCGTGTATTAATCACAACTTGTGAATGTGGGGGATGCCAGGCCTCCACCGTGGTTCGGATCCCACGTTAAACTGTAGGTCCTCCATTATCATCTCACAATCCCCCTACCATTACACATTAGCGTAAGTGCGTATAATCTGAACGGGTAGTAAGACGTGGTGCCAATAATAATAATCTTCTAAATTCATCCTTAATTAGCGTAATTAGTAATTATGCGTATAGCTTGTACAGTTAGTAAGACGTGGTGCTTAAATAAAATGCTATTTCGGGAAAGAGGGGGAGGGAACTATTGACAGCTGATTGCATTTGACATTTTCTAGTCCTTCTTTCTTCTTTCACTGTGATTTCCTTTCCTTTCTCCAGGTGAAAGGTTAAACATTTATTCCATACTATCCCACTTTTCTCTTCTCTCTTAGATCAAGTCGTAACCCTTTCTTTAAACGTGTTGATAGAATCCCGCCTCGTTGTTCGAATGCTCTAAGACGTCACTTTCGCGGTAAACTAGACTGCCCGAGTTCAAATCTCGGTCGGGTGTGTGGATGGTGGTTTTTCCTACATGTCTTTCCCGCTCTCCCCATACATGCGAATGCAGGTACACTTCATCTAAATTCAACCTTCCTCCTTCCTGCATGTTTTCCCACTCTCTCCGTACATGCGAATGCAGGTACACTTCATCTAGGTTCTATCTCCCTTCTTCCTATCACATTAGCGTTATTAGTACATACGCGTATAGTCCGAATGGGTAGTAGGACGCGGTGCCAAAAATAAGGGGGAGAGGGTAAGGTATGAATATGCAAATCAATCCAACGATACAATTGTCGGGGAGTGGACCTCGGCTCTAGAGGAAATATTGTACGGCGAAATAAAATGGCAAGTGTGAATCACGTTTGTAGGGCAGGGGAACCATCCTCTTCTCAAGTTTCCGGTGTCCTGGATCTGTTTTTGATCGATGTGTCCCTTTGGTTGCTCTCCCGCCTGGCCCGTTTACGTGCTAATGTGTGAACCCCTCCTACCCACTACCCCTTCGCTTTGCGGACAGTAACCCCTCATCTCTCAAACCTTTATAGGACAAAACACTTGGCTAAGCCATCCTCTAAATTGTTATTGGTTTCTTTAAACGATTGTTTTCTGCGTCGATAACCCTCGACGTGTAAGAGCTACGGTCCGTTGAATCTCTTCATAAAAAAAATAATCAAATAATTTATAGGACCTAGAAAATACTTTAAAAATGGTTATAAGTATTTTTATTGTAGAAAATTTCCATGATTTTTATAGGATGGTGTGAATTTAAAATTATTATTTTAAGGTTTTTTTTTAATTTGGAAAAGCACCTTCACAAAGAAAAACACAAAAGTACGGATGAAAAGTAAAATTAGTAGTATGTTAAATAACGATTTTTTTTAAATCTAAGAAGGGGTGGTAAGATAGGTAGCTTTAAGATAATGCACCATCATTAGCTAGGAAAGATTAAGTGAAAATCCACATTCGATAAACTTTCCTTAGTAAACTCGGCTTGGAATCAAACCTCGGCCAGCTAAAAGGGTCTTACATGAAACCACTTAACTGTATTAATAAAATTTGGAAGCGTTTCTTTAATTATTGTTTGAACCTTCCTATGAAGATTTTAGATTTAATTTTCAATCTCCAAGAAAGAGGTTTAATCAGCAGACGACTTGAAAGCATCACCGTGTGATTTTCTGCAATTTTTATTTGGCAAGACCTGGTGGTCTAGGGGTAAGGTGTCGGACTTCTGTGCTGGGATCCAGGGTTCAATCCTCGGTCCTGGCAAAGATTTATCTGATTACTAAACCCTTCCTTCACCTCTGACAAGACATCTTGTGAATGTGGGGAATGCCAGGCCTCCACCGTGGTTCGGATCCCACGTTAAACTGTAAGTCCTCCATTTCATCTCACAATCACCCTACCATTACACATTAGCGTAAGTGCGTATAACCCGAACGGGTAGTAAGACGCGGTACTACTACTAATAATAATTTATTTGACAACATCTAAATTTGGATCACTCCTTTCAGTGGTCTAACGGCCTTCCGATGGTGGGGAGACCGGGGTTCAAATACCAGTCGGGTCTAATGAATGTCCCCCCCACCCCCGTTAAATGGTTTCCCACTCTCCTTCCACGCGAATACAGGGTATATTACCTCTAAAATGTTTTCTTTCTTATCCTTATCCCCTTAAAGGAATTATCATTTAAGCGAATAACCTTAACAGATAGTAAGATGTGCTGATTTAATAAAACTGTTTGTTTCGGTAATTTTTTAGTTTAAATTATTATTTTTTGTTGCAAAACGGTTCCACTGGTTTCAATTCAACTTTTTTTTATTTTAAAGATTATTCCATAAAACCATCCCACAATGGTTCAAGCAGAATTAGCTACCCAAGTTAGGTGGTATCCGTGTAGTGTCACGTGCTATTAGGTGCAGTTCAAGCCTTCAACTTATACTAAAAACATTAAACAACTAGGTGTTGTGTATCTTGAAGAATTACCTGCCTCGGTGGCGTAGTTGGCTAACGCGCTTGTCGTGTTGAGCTCGACTGCTGAGGACGGGGAGATCGAGGTTCGAATCTCGATCGGGTGAACTGGGGGTGGCTTTTCCTAAATGTTTTTTCACTCCCCCTCCACGCAAATGCGGGTTCACTTCCTCTAATTCAACCTTCCCAATTCCTAATCCATTAGCGTAATTAGTACTAAAAGCGTATAACCCGAATGGGTAGCAAGACGCGGCGCTAAATAATAATAATAATAATAATCTTAAAGAATTAAAACAGTTTTTAGTGCTGTATTGAATCGGATCATAAAGTACACGAAAATTCCCTGAATAAAAAATCTATAAATAAAATCAACCTTTATATTCTTAATATCTTATTCGTTTATGTAAAGTACCGTCCAAGTCATTTTCACGGAAAAATTAAGGTTGACATTTTGCTATTAATGTTTAACAATGTTTCTATACGAATTTTAATAAAAATATTTATAGCAGATTTTGAGAAAATTGATTTTGTTTTCTTGGCTCTTAGTAAAACTACCTTTATTGTTAATGTTAGCTGTCTAATTCCAAAAACTCCTCAGAAAAACAGTATTAAAAAAAAAAGATACCAAATCTTAGCCCGATTGGTAAACAAATATTTGCCTTAAAATTTACGTAAAAATAAAGGTAAAACTAAAGTGTGATAATTTTATAGTAATGATATGTGAATTAAATTTAGGATTACATTATGTAGGAACTTCACGGTAAACCACTACAGTTAAATAATGAGGGTTTTAATCATTTGGGCCGAGATATATACACATACACTCAAACGCAAAATTGCAACAAAAAAAACTTTTTTGGTCTCGTAGATTAAACATTACGTTCTCAAACTTGATATATTTGACTATCACACCATTTTTATCACCAAGGAGTCGATAAAAAGGTAAAATTAAATAGGGTCTATTCAACCAATATTTTGAAAATAATAAAAATAATGGACACAAATTTTTAAGCCAGCTTAGAGTTGTGAATTTTACTACTGCTATTTTGTTTGCTTGTAAAAATGTTTATATATTATTTTCTTATGATAATTTTAGCACTTAAAATTGTATGTGAAACTAATTTAAAATAGGGTTGTAGTTTTTGGAGATACTTTTATGATTATTTTCGTTTAAAAAATATTGACATATAATGCGTATACCTATGGTTATCACTTATGCTTTAACCATTAAGTTATTAAATTATTGATTATAAAAGTATAAATTAAATGGCTTCTACCTTTTACCCTAATAACCACGCGTAGGTAAATGTATTTACTCTAGAATCTCATTCGACCCAAATTACTGCATGCAGATCCACCTACAGTCCTGTAACTGTACTAATAGATGTAAATGCAAGTTAACCCAAATTTGACCATCATTTACATCACAGTGTGTATTTCTATCCCTTTCTCCTGTGGCTCTACAGTTGTCAACTTTGGTTATCCTGACCCGGAAGAGCTCAAAGTTCAGGCTACTCCAGCGCCGAATGTGTCGCAAAGTAGCGGCAGGGTAAGACACTAATGTTCAAAAACAGCAAACGCCTGGCTTGTTTCACGCCGCAACCAGCCACACAAGATGACGTCATGATTAACGAGGTCCCCACCGCGTGTAAAAATTTGGGGCTGGAGATTTTTATTATTACGGTATCATATAGAGAAAATCTTGCAATCGGGAAAAAAAATCCTCCTCGAGATTGCGATGGGTCTTGAAGTTGTGTCTCTTGACCTAAAAAAGTGGGCCTTTACGATAGTAAATGTCTGACCTTGGGTTACCACCAAAATTATTTGATGGATTTGGGCTTTTTTTTTCATCCTCTGGTTACTATTGATACACTTTAAGGGCTTAAGTCCCAGTATAATGAAATGCTTAGGTCCCAGATGTATTAGTTAGTCAGAAAGATATTCTCTCTGTGGCGAAGTCATTGTACCTTTCCACAATTTTTGCATATATGTTGTAACCCTGTCCCGATTTTCCCCATTAGATTTTGGTTTGAATCCCCGAGAAGAAGACGTTTTTGTGTTAATTTAGGGGTGTCCAGCCCTTTTAATTTCGGTTGTTTTGTTTATTTGCTGGCTTTGGTAAAACTTGAAAATATTATCTTATATGGTTAGACATCAAAGCATTTATTTTATTTGGATTCTAGTTCTCAAATTAAGAATTGTTTACCGATGACTAATTTTTGAGAGTTGAACATTTTTATTAAAATGACTTATGCAACTTTGTTTGAAATGGTCTTTAAGTTAATCAAACTAAATATTTTTATCTTTTTAAAAGCTTACTATGGGTTAGTTAAATGAACTATATTTATATTTATTATATTTATATTTAGCACCACGTCTTACTACCCGTTCGGTCTATACGCTTTTAAGTACTAATTACGCTCATGGATAAGGAATTGAAAATGTCAAATTATAGAAAGTGAACCCGCATTTGCGTGGAGGGAGAGTAGAAAACAATTTAGGAACACCCCCCCCCCCCCCATTTCACCTNATTTCACCTGACCGAGATTCGAACCTCGAACTCCCCGTCCTCAGCAGTCGAGCTCAACACGACAAGCGCGTTAGTTAACTGCGCCACCGAGGTGGGTATTTAAATGAACTGATTTTAGAAAAAATTGTCACAAACTATAATAAAATATATTAGAAAGTGTACACCATTTATTTTTATCCAGGCTATTCGACGTATACGAGTACTTTCAGAACCATTTAAATATCGTCACAAGAATTACAAACTAGTTTAACACTAAAATAATAAAACAAAACACTGTCCTCCAGCCACTCAGTTCATCATTTTGAAAAGAGAAACCTTAATTTTGTCGATGATAGTTTTTACGGCCATGTTAGTAATCGAACCTGATACCATTAGTTCAATAGAAAGATACACCCGCCTCGGTGGCGTAGTTAGCTAACGCGCTAGTCGTGTTGAGCTCAACCGCCGAGGACGGGGAGATCGATGTTCTAATCTCGGTCGGGTGAATTAGGGGTGGTTTTTCCTAAATAGTTTTCCACTTCCCCCCCACGCAAATGTGGGTTCACTTCCTCTAAATTCAACCTTCCCAATTCCTCATTCATTAGCGTAATTAGTACTTAAGCGTATAACCAGAACGGGTAGTAAGACGTGGTGCTACATAATAATAATAATAATAATAATAATAATAATAATAATAGAAAAACACAATCAAACTGTAGTGTGCCATCTAACATATTTTTTATCACTAAATTAAGACTAACTTTCGAGTGAATTGATGGTAGAAACACGAACTCTCATATCTGCAACCATTTACAAGGTATGAGAGTTAATAAAATTTGTTTAATTTCATTTATTTCAATTTTTTCTGAAAGCTCCAATCAAATAAAAAATATTTTTTAACGAATAAAAGGGAGATGTGTTCAATTAAGTGTATACTCTGTTCATCCTGAAAGGAAGCAGTCTCGCCTTGACTAATTACACCATGACCCTCTCTTAAGGAAGAAACGTGATATAAGGTCTGAATTTATTTATTTTTTTTATAAAAATAATACATCTTTTTTGTCAAAATAAATATAAAATCGATTCAGTAGAAACGTTTAGTTTAATTTTCTGCACATGGTGATCTCAACCATTCTTAAATATTTATTACGAACGTTTTGGAATTTGATTAGTACTTTTCATTTTCATTTAGAAATGTTATATTAAAATTCCAAATGTCTAATACTAAAGAACAGCTTTTTTTTTAGCACCACGTCTTACTACATGTTAAGGTTATACGCATACGCACTAATTTAGCTATTGTGTTAGTGATGAGGACGGTTGTATTTAGAGGAGATGTACCCACATTTGTGTGGAGGGATAGCGGAAAACCACTTAGAGAAAAATATGATCAGTATAACCTGCCATGAGTTGAACCCAGATCCCCCACCCCCCTGCTATGCAGTTTAGTCCACTGTCAAAGAGACGACTTAAGAGTATTCAACCACTGGAGTGGATTTCAAGAATAACTGTTGAGATTATAATATGAATAAAATGAAGATGAACTCATCTATCGAAGTAATATTTTATTTATTCTTACCATAAAAGGGTTTTCCATAAAAATTGCAGAAATTTGGACCTTAAGGTGGTAGTGAAGGAAACGCGACCAAAGGCAAGTTTATTTTATGGCGAGACGCTTTTTTTTGGCCCTAAATAAATCAAATAATTCTCCATTAGAAACACAAAGAGATTAATTTTATACACAAGGTCATATGAATAATGTTCCTAAATATCTGTCAAGGGTGTCCTGGAATTTAATGACAACTTTTTCTCTTCATTTAAAAAATTTCTCGTGTAATTCCGCTATGGGTCATGACAGATATTCAACAACTGTTGGTATCACAATGTGAATAAAATTAAACTTTATGTTTCTATTATGCTGGCGGCCGGGGTTCAATCCTTGGTCCCGGCACAGATTTATCTGATTACCAAACCCTTCCTTCGCCTCTTACAATACATCTTGTGAATGTGAGGAATGCCAGGCCTCCACCGTGGTTCGGATTCCACGTTAAACTGTAGGTCCTTCATTTAATCTCAATCTCACAATCACCTTACCATTTCACATTAGCGTAAGTGCGTATAACCCGAACGGGTAGTAAGACGTGGTGCTAATAATAATAATAATAATAATTTATGTTTCTACTGGGAAAATATTTGATTTATTTGAAGGAAAAAAAAGTTTCGATATAAAACCTGCAAAAAAACTGGCCTTTTCTCGCATCGCCTATATACCCATCTTAGCTTATACTCCCTTTTCCCTCACCTCTCTCTCTCTCTCTCACACACACACACACACACACACACACACTTTAAACCGCACATAAAAGTGTAACGAAGCAAAGCTAAGTTAGTACTTTTCAGGTTAAATAGTGTACCTTATTCCCTTCTTCCACGTGTTCTTCCTAGAGTAGGCTATATTATTGCAGACAGGGGCCACATTTAATCCCTGCAATATTATTCTAATCTTGCCTGAGCTGTTGCACTAATAACACGATTACAAGTCGGTGAATGCACCGTGTTCCCTGTTACAGCTCCTATCATGGTCAGGTCATTTAACAGTTTGAAGAGCTCGCGACCACAAAGACATATATGAATCTAAAGGGCGTCCCGAAAATCTCACATGCTGTGTGAATATTTTAATCGATTACTATTATTTCTGTGGACTAAACATTCAACTAATAGCCTTTTGCGTTGGTTTTTAATTAATTAATTTTTTTTAATTGGTAAAACTTGAGAAAATACTTATTTTTACTAACGTGTTTTACCTAACGTTTGTATTATACGCCTATATATAGTCTGATTTTGGTAGGAAGAACAGTAGAAGTTAGTTACTAAAGTTACTAAAACAATTTTAATATTTTCATACTTCAAGTCATTCTATCTGCATCCATCACGTTTTATAGATATTATTAATACTGGTTGTAAATAAACACACTTATTACTATAATCTATTTGTTATTAGTAAGTTTGAATTTAGAGGAAATGTACCCGCATTTGTGTGGCGGAAGAATGAAAAGTCATTTAGGAAGAAGACCCCTCAGTACACCCGATCTTCCTTCATCAGTAGTATATTATATTGTGAGAGTGACACCTTAGATCATGTGGCCACTGATGTGGGTTTGAGAAATTGCTGTCAAGATAAATTGTCGTTTTCCGAAATTTCGGCTAACTATTTTGAATATTTTTGAATTTTATTTGGGCATATCCTCATTGTATAAGCCTTCACACACACACACACACACACACACACACACACACATATATATATATACATATATGTGTGTGTGTGTGTGTGTGTGAAATCTTTTACGAGGAGGAAGGGGAGATCCGGGTTCGATCCCGGTCAGGTATATTGATGGTGGTTTTCCCTAAATATTTTCCCACCCTTCCTCCACGCAAATGCAGGTACATTCCCCTAAATTCAACCTTCCTCATCCCGAATTCATATGCTTATATTACAAACGGGTAGTAAAACGTAGTGCTAAAAAAAAGATTAATTTCTCAATCTGTACCAAACTTTTTTTTTAAATAAATAAATTAAAAACCAACATTACAAGACTATTAGATGACTGTCTAGCCCATTTATTTAATAGATATTGGTTGGGTATATCTATGTGAAATATTATCAAAATTAATCGCTTCCCTTGTTAATTAATAGAAATGTGTTTGCTCTGTAAATATTAATATGATTCATTTTTATTTAATTAACATTACTCTGCCATATCCAGTATTTAATAAAAGCAAATAGTTAAAAAATAAAGGGGTAAATAATACGTGAGGCAAGGGTGATTTAAGCTCGTTTCTCTTAGCAGAGCCAGCGCTAGCGAGCGCAGGAGTGAAAGCGCCTGTATCCCCGAAGCCTACCGCAACCCTCAACGCACGCCTGTAGGATGGGTCACCGCCGCAGCAGGTACCACACTCAGGGTGACGGCGAGGAGGAGGGGTGGTAGACCTAACCTTTCAAACAGAACGAATGTTCCGGGGGACCGGCGGAACCACCGAATATTAATTGCAGATGAAAATTAGGCTCGTTAATTATAGCAACAGTACGGGGTGACCCCCGGGCTTTGTCGGTGGGTTTGGGAGGGGGAGGGGCGGTTGGTTGTTATTGCAGGTACAGGGGCAGTAACTAACACCCTTCTCTGGTTTTAGGTTGAAGGGAGGGGAGTAAATAAAGGGCAAATTACTGGACCTAAAAGTGGTTAATGAAGAGGAGGATAGGAAAGATTAACTGTCTCGGAAGTAGATACTTGGGAGTTATTTAGTTGAGTGTAGTCAATGAGTCTTTATGTATATATTCTTCATAGTAACCATCGCTTGATACTGAAACGTTATCAGTTTGCAGTTTATTATTTTAATAATATGTACTATAAACTCCCCCACTCCCTTTTTTTTGTTCATTCTAATAAGGCGGAGTGAAACAGGACATTATAAAAGGTCAGTGTTTTTTGGAATTTTCATAACAAAACTTTTTGTCAAAATAAATTAAATAATTCTCAAGTCAAAACATAGTTTAATTTTCTCCAAATGTTGATATCAACAGTTGTTGAATATCTGTCAAGGGTGTCCTGAAATTTAATGACAATATGTTCTATTAATTTAAAAGCAGTTTCTCATCTAATTGCATTATGCTCATGACAGATATTCAACAACTGTTGATATCGCCGTGTGAAGAAAACTAAATTCTTTTAAGTTTCTACTGGAGAAATATTTTAACTTATTTATTTTAGGTGACCTGGTGGTCTAGGGGTAAGGTGTCTGACTTCTCTGCTGGGGCCTGAGGTTCAATCCTCGGTCCCGACACGGATTTATCTGTTTACCAAACCCTTCCTTCACCTCTGACAAGACATCTTGTGAATGTGGGGGATGCCAGGCCTCCACCGTGGTTCGGATTCTACGTTAAACTGTAGGTCCTCCATTTCATCTCACAATCACCCTACCATTACACATAAGCGTAAGTGCTTATAGCCCGAACGGGTAGTAAGACGCGGTGCTAATAATAATAATAATAATATTATAATAATAATAATAATATTTATTTTGGTCAAAAAAGTGTTGCTATAAAAACATCAAAAATCATTGCTCTTAACTTAAGTTCTTTATACTCCCACCTTAAGACGTTAAAAATAAGAAAGAAAAAAGAAAAAAAATGTGTATTTAAACTGTGTAGAAAATAAAATTTAAAAAAGGATCAAGTTTTGGTTTCCTATCTATTTTCTATCCCTACATAGTGTACCCCTAGTAAAATGCTGCGCCCCTCCCTTTCCCCTCCCCATGCTCTATAAACATTACCCAACATGCCCCACCGTCAGAGCGTGTCTCGATGGTCAACGAGCAAACACGCTCATTAGTAAATGATGCGACTGGACCGTAAAATAAGGAACAACTAAAAAAAAAAAAAAGCATTGTTATGCAATGTCCCGTAGGCATCCGGAGCTAAGCCCCCTTGCCTTGCCCTACCTCTCNAAAAAAGCATTGTTATGCAATGTCCCGTAGGCATCCGGAGCTAAGCCCCCTTGCCTTGCCCTACCTCTCCTCCGCGTCTAATTATCGGCTCCGTTGTGTACCCCTTTTAATCGCTGTCAAGCCCCGCCCAGTTAGCTAACCCGCTTATAGCGAGCGACGCACGTATAAACAACACGCTTGACACGCTGCAAGCTTACAAGCGCCATAGCATGGGGTTGAGAAGTGGAGGGGTTGGAGGTAAAGGGTAAGCTATATACCCTCATGCTATCTCTAATCAGCAAGTGAAGCAGTGTTGGAAAAAAACTGACAGTCACCGTGGTTTACAGTTTGTGTTTTAAATCTTGTGTTAATTATTCAACTATTATTAACTTTTAATGTATAAATCTTATTGATAGGTTCCCTTGGCAACAAGTGGCTTGGAAATATCAACAAAAAATGAATGTAGATTTTATTTTTTTCTGTCTTACTTGATCGCCAAGCCAACAGTAATCCAAAGAGTTTCATATTAATCTTAAATTAAAAGAGAAGCTTTATTTTGTGTTGGGTTTTTATATTCATATTATTAGGTAAATTGTGATTCTTTAACAAATACAACTCACACCTAGGTAACGTTCCAAGTCTTTATGTGATTTGATGTGTTAGATTAATTCTCCAAATAAAAGACAGAAAATGTGAGTTAAAATATAAACAATGGCACTAAGATTACTTTTATTAAAATCTATTTCTTAGTTTTTAAATAGTTATCTAATATTGTGATAGTTTGTATTGTTTCTTCCTGCCCATCTCACTTACCTCGAAATAATAATAGTAATGTATTTAACGTGCACTTTCTAAACTGAATCATTATGCTAGCATACGCGAGATTCAATTAGCAAGAGTGAAAGGGGTAACCAATTTTGCTGACCCAGGTATTTTCATATAACCTCCGGGGTTCTTTTACATGCCACAATGACATGGGACCAATGGTTTAACCTCCTCTATGAAGGAAGTTGTTCTACGGATTTTTACCGCTTAAAAAAATCGACTGGGTTTGAAGCTACAAACATCGAGTCCTGAGGTGAGCATTTTACCCCAAGACAATCTAGTTCAGCCTCTTCTTTACGGTTAAGTGAAAACATATTTATGTTTTAGAGAACTTTGGACATGATGAATCAAATATCCGTGCCCATAGTAGTTCCTAAAATCAGAGTTGACTATATATATTGAAATCCTGACGCCTTAGACACCGTGACCTCCAGTGGGTTTAATTCCAAATCCAAGAAAAATATAAAGGTGGCACTTTCTAAGTCCACCCCAAGGTGTACACCCCGAGTGTATTTAAAAATATTCAAATATGTTGAACCTAGTGTCTTAGACTGGGTGTCAACTGGAAAGTGCTTCTTTAAACTTAATTAACAAGGCAATTTAAAAATTTAAATGAGGAGTTAAGGAAATCTTTATGGTGTGCACCTGAGTCTAGTTTTTTTTTTACATCTATAGTGAATCCAGCCCTACAATTTGTGAGCACCTATTCGGGTAGTTAAAGAACCAAGAAACATAAAAAGCGATAACTTGGTATTAACTACGTTCTTTGGGGAAATCTTGGTTTTGTTTACTACAAATATCGTGAGCCTGAAGTATTAAATTGCGTGATTGCTGATGTAGAATGATCATGAAGATTTTTAACTTGGGATCAATATTATTTGGGGAGACTAACATTTATTAAAAATAAAATATCTGCCTTCCTTTGGTTTGTTTGTTGAATTTTTTGCTCAAACCACTGCACAAAAATATTGTTTTGCTGAAATTTCTATTGTTATAGCTTGGGCAACTGGTTGACATAATATAGGCTAATTACAAACTACGTCCACCATTTTGTTTCAAGTTAGTGGGGACAAAACAACTTTATTTGGCCTTTTTCTCAGCTTATGATGATGATGATTTATTATTATTATTACTATTATCATCACGTCTTACTACGCGTTCGGGTTATACGCACTTACGCTAATGTGTAATGGTAGAGTGATTGTGAGATGAAATGGAGGACCTACAGTTTAACCTGGGATCCGAACCACGGTGGAGGCCTGGCATTCCCCACATTCACAAGTTGTGATTAATACACATCTTGTCAGAGGTGAAGGAAGGGTTTGGTAATCAGATAAATCTTTGCCGGGACCGAGGATTGAACCCCGGCCACCAGCACAGAGGTCTGACACCTTACCCCTAGTTCACCAGGTCGCCCCTATGATTATTGGAATTTATTGGATCAACTTTTAAAGGTTCCTAGATATAATTATATTCCACATTACGGCCATAATGAAAAAAACCTGGCTATAGCACACTACATTTTAACCTGTACAGACCACACCAAAAGGATGTTACGCGCCCTTAGGGACAACAAGAGCTCTGGAAAAAGAAGGGGAAAAGAGGGGGGGAGGGTGGTTGAAAGTTATGCAGGAAAAATAAATATTATTTATAGAGAATTCCATTTTGCGACTGTAAATACCAGATCATGGATTCATTAAATGAAATTAAACAATGAAAATAAAAATCCATAAAATTACAAGTAATAGTATTTTTGATTATTTCTAATATTTTAAACTTAACAATTTTTGCTAAATAATTTTTCGGATTTGTTGTTTCAAGCTTAGTACAGTTATTTTTCTATGTGGCTTTTGTTTACCGTGGAAATAAATAGAGGATAGTTTTGATATGTTATATTAAATATTTTGCATTTCTAACTTTCGTATTATATACGATCAGCATTCATTATTTTTATTACAAAACTTCCTACGATCCTGCGGGCCACGCGTTGAGAAAAACTTGTTTTAGAGGGTGTAAAGAAAATTAGATTAAGCAACATTGTCAAAATAACTCGCTTCGGTGGTCGCATGGTCTAACGCGCTACTCTCATGTTAGACTAGACTACTGATGACGAGGAGATCGAGGTCGGAATCTCTGTCGCGTATATTGATATGTCTTCTAAAATTGTTTTCTACTTCCCCACCATGCAAATGCTAGTACACTTACGCCAAATATAACCTTTATAATCCATAAAACCGTTAGTGCAATTAGTGTATAAGCGGATAGCCCGAACGGGTCGTAAGACACGGTGCTAAAAAAAATATTGTCAAACTTATAGTTGTGTGTGTGTGTGTGTGTGTGTGTAATATATTTATTTTCCAGTAAGAAGAACAGTTACAAAAGCTACTAAAACTTGCTTCAAATATCCATACGTGAAGTCATGCTATCTGATGCTATCACTTCCTATAGTATATATAAATATAATATAATTATAATGTGTTTTTGCTATCGATGTTGAGAAAATAAAAATGTAATTATTTTCGAAATAGTCCTTTCCATCAGGAAATTGCTATTGTTTGAATACGAGAAAACAGATCAGAGTAATTTTGGATCCGCCTGGTGAGGTTTCTTCTCTTTAGCGATCCGAATATATTTGTTGAAATTATTAGGTCTTTCCTCAGACGATTAATTTAAGGGAAAGGTCACTATAAAAAAAATTATAATAACTTCAGCTATTTTTATAAAAATCTAAATTAAATAAATATTGTATTCGTGGCTTATATACTATTTAAATATCTATAATTTATTGAGTGATTAACTTTTAATATAGTGAAACACTAACAAATTAACTGAACCACGTATAAACATCAGATAAAATTTTTATAAATTATAAAATAAATCATTTCGCTGATATACATGATGTGTGCATCGGTTATATCCGTTAGTTAATTAATGGGTATCAAAATAAACGATGTCATTTTTGTGATGAGGGAACCCATACAAATGATAATGTAGCGAGACGACAGCGATATTGCCAATTAAAAGTATACATGTCAGTTTTGAGCAGTCGGTGACTAATTTGGTTAGTTGAAATAACTTCTTTTTTCCCCCTGCTATTTAATTTCTATCCAACCGCGTATGTGTGAACGCGGACTAAATATTAGGTTAATTTAGTTTGACTAGCTAATTATGGGGAGGTCAAGGTTCGAATCCCGGGTAGTTTTTACTTGATGGTTTCTTCCTCAACGTCCGTGCAGATATGGTTCATTTTCTTTAAATGTTAACTTCCACCTCCTTAGCCTGTTGGCGTCGCTATTCGCAGATAGCCAGGAGGGTTAATTAGATGGAGATTGGGGGGAAACCTGTATTGATTGATGTAGTATCGCAAAACCTAGGTTAATCCCAGGGCCAACATTTAAGAGACGGTCCCCCACCCCCTTGTCGCAGTTTCCAACCAGATAGCATA
Source organism: Timema shepardi (assembly GCA_902151425.1). Lineage (NCBI taxonomy): Eukaryota > Metazoa > Arthropoda > Insecta > Phasmatodea > Timematidae > Timema > Timema shepardi. The sequence goes on from CABFVX010000919.1 coordinate 18,804, forward strand.
CAACTTATGATACATATATATCAAGACGTCTTAAGAGCCCGTCTCAGCCCACAGATAACACCTAACTTAGGTAGGTAATACAGCTAGAACCAGACGTCTTAAGAGCCCGTCTCTCCCCACAGATAACACCTAACTTAGGTAGGTAATACAGCTAGAACCAGACGTCTTAAGAGCCCGTCTCACCCCACAGATAACACCTAACTTAGGTAGGTAATACAGCTAGAACCAGACGTCTTAAGAGCCCGTCTCACCCCACAGATAACACCTAACTTAGGTAGGTAATACAGCTAGAACCAGACGTCTTAAGAGCCCGTCTCACCCCACAGATAACACCTAACTTAGGTAGGTAATACAGCTAGAACCAGACGTCTTAAGAGCCCGTCTCACCCCACAGATAACACCTAACTTAGGTAGGTAATACAGCTAGAACCAGACGTCTTAAGAGCCCGTCTCACCCCACAGATAACACCTAACTTAGGTAGGTAATACAGCTAGAACCAGACGTCTTAAGAGCCCGTCTCACCCCACAGATAACACCTAACTTAGGTAGGTAATACAGCTAGAACCAGACGTCTTAAGAGCCCGTCTCACCCCACAGATAACACCTAACTTAGGTAGGTAATACAGCTAGAACCAGACGTCTTAAGAGCCCGTCTCACCCCACAGATAACACCTAACTTAGGTAGGTAATACAGCTAGAACCAGACGTCTTAAGAGCCCGTCTCACCCCACAGATAACACCTAACTTAGGTAGGTAATACAGCTAGAACCAGACGTCTTAAGAGCCCGTCTCACCCCACAGATAAAACCTAACTTAGGTAGGTAATACAGCTAGAACCAGACGTTTTATCGTAGTGCGGTTTTATTTAGTATACTTTAAAGAACATTGAATTTGAGACCAATAAATCCCTTTTACCAGATTTTTTAAAAATAAAACTTATAAAAAATAATCATTTTAGAATTTAAAAAAAATACTTATCTCAATGGATCTGTTTCCAGGTAAATAATGCAGATAATCATACTTGGGCCTTATTTCTGGTTCTACATTATGAAGGTGAGTTGAAAATACTATCAACATTTTTTTTAAGGCTATCACAGCCAATGTTTGAACTAAAACTATTTCTTGGCTTGAGCCGTGTCGATGAAATTGTTCTCAACGTTCTAGAATCTAGAAGATGAATGTTTTAACTACCGCAAAAACCTTGTAAGCCCTCTCTTCGACACTGCTCAGGCACGGAAATAGTTTTAATTATATGTGTCATGAATCCTCTTTTGATCAGTTCTTATTCTTAAAATTTTAAGTCGATTTTTCGATTTTCTATTCCGCAACATTTAAGATTTCAATATGTGTCCATGTATCCAACATCACTTTAAAATTATATTGTTTATTTAAATACCGTAGGCCCCTACTACAAAGCATTTGCAACAACAACGAAAATAAAATAAAAATTGAAATAGTAAAAATCAAACATAAACAAAATGCTCATGATTGATTTGCACCATGAAATTAGTACACAAAATGATGCTAAGTGAATTTACAATTTTCTGGCAATTAAGGTGGGAATATAGGTAACGTGAGAAAAGGCCAATGTTTTGGCAGTTTTTGTAGCAAAACAATTTGTTGGTCATTTGAAATCAAATCTTGCTACAGTAGAAACATGAAGTTTAATTTTCCTTCTATGGTGACATCAACATTTGTTGAATATCTTTCAAGGGTGTCCTGGAATTTAATGACAACTTTTTCTCTTCATTTAAAAATCTTTTCATCTAATGCCGCTATGTTCATGACAGATATTCAACAACTGTTGACACCAGCATGTTGAGAAAATTAAACTGTATATAAAATTGACATTATTTTTCAAATTTTTATAAAAATTTAAAATAGCTGATATTTTATATTTCTTAATGTTGAATATTTTTGATAAATTTTTAACTTAATAAAACATTTTAAATCAAGTTTTGACCATTAACCCCCTTTTAACTATTGACGACAAATTTGTGTTTACGATTTAAAGTGTAAATTATATTGTTTTGATATATAATTTTAATCCACTCCACTAAATTTTTTACTAAAACATTTGTTTTTTTTAGTTCGATTTATTGTTGAACATCAAAAATAAACTCTATGTTTCTACTGAAACAGTATTATACTTGTTTTGGCAAAAAGAAAAAATGCTATAAAAATTGAAGAAAAAAAACCACTCCTTAACTTGTGCTCCCTACATCCCCACCTTAAGTAGACTGACAAATGCTAGTGAACGTATTTTCTCGTATCGATGAGAAAATGCTTCTACACTGGATACCATCTCTGAGGCAACTGCATGGTTACTATTGTGAAACAGTGTTGCCATACTCTCGTTTTCGCGTGATCAATCTCCCCTCAAGTCCCGCAACACTGGTTTGTAGAGGTTGCCAGTAACTCCTTCTTACCACAAGCACGCTGTCTTCAAACATAACTGAGAGCGAGGAGATTTGGCAACAGTTGACAAATAGAGAGTGAAGATAAAGCTTTTCTCCATTAGACAGTTACCTCAAAGATGACATCAGCTCTAGTATGGCCCACACTATTTATTGGTGCGTCCAGAATGGATCACCCGTCCTGAAACGGACCCTATCGGCGTTTTACTTTGGCTTCAAATGGAGGAGACTGGCGAAACGATGCCATTACGGAACACACTACGTGGAAAGAGGGTGGGTGGGTTAGGGTGGAGGGGGGAAGGGTCCTGAACTCCCGAAACTCAGAGTAGGCTATTTCCCATAGCCTTGTTTGATAATGGTAGCGATTAGAACATAGCAGTACTCATCTTGGACAGACGCCAAAGAAAAGTCTTAGGACGCTTCGCATCTTCGGATGTTTTTTTTGTGTTTTTTTTTTCAAAATTAATGAGTATTTGAATTTGCGTGTCTTGACTGAAACTCAAGGAACCAACTTCTCGTTCTCTCTCACTCCATCTTCACCTATATCTGTCTTTCTCTCTCCTTCAACCCTCTCAATTTCTGTAACACGCTCTTCAGTTAATGGCACGTAGTTTGGGATAGACAGAGGAATGAGGGGTGAGGAATGAAAGGGGGTTAAGGGGGAGGGGTCGAAATGGTTGGCAGATTGAAATCGGGTGGACTGTAATGACACGGTTAAACCGGGCCTGGTGAGGGGTAGATGCCGGAGGGAGGGGTGAGATGACACGGTTAAACCGGGTCTGGTGAGGGGAAGATTCCGGAGGGAGGGGTGAGATGCGTTTCATCGGAAGTACGGTTGATTGACTTTTAAACTTATTTTGTTTTTGATAAGGTATGTATGTACACTATATATTTAATGAAGTAATTGAGATTTTTTAAACGAAAAAAAACCCCCATAAACAACCATATCAAAATTAATAACTACAAAAATAATGTATAATTATAATATAATTAAAACCTGCAAGGTTGACAGCCCTGATCTTAACCTTAGACACCGGAATTTAATATCAGACGACTGAATATGAAGTCCTTTTTATTTCGATGAAGTTTTTTTTATTTCTCTTTCTTAATTAATTTTTTTTAATCGTAGCATTCTTAGTGTTAAAACTTATAATTAAATAAACTATTTTTTAATAATCATTATTAGCACTAAGTTTACTAACGACTAGTTTTAAGGTTAGTTACTGGGATGGTAGAGTCGATTAAATGCACCCGCATTAGCGTTGAGAGAGTCCGAGAAAACTACAGTTATCAATCAGCTTTGGAAAACTAACATCTAGCTTTACCTAAAAATGAAAATATTTTACCTAAAACTCTGTAATATATGTGAAACTAAATAATAGATAATGTTTCAGAAACATTCTACCAAAGAGCATAAATCAAATAATACACGCTCATACAGAAACATATAGAAAAAGAGGAAAAACTTTTTCCACCAAAGAAAATAATCGATTTCACATTTCAAAAACTTCCACACCTAAATGTTTGCTTATATAGCTCAAAAACTATTGGTTTTATTCAATTATATTTCAACTAAAATACTTTTGTTTTTAGTAGTAACACTACAACTTTATATAATAAGTCATTTCATATCTCAAATATTTGCGGAGATGTGATCAAAATTGGAAATTTCCGCCTATGTAAAGTAACCTCAAAATCCATTTTCATCGGAAAATAAGAGTTGATATGTTTTTATATTTTTTTGTAATATTAATAAGTGTCTAGATATAAAACGTAATACGCATCATTAGAGTAGATTTCAAGAAAATCTATTCTTTCTCTTCTTTTTTTGCCCTTCAGTAAACTATCTATAACTTTAGGGTTAGCTAACTAATTCCAAATATTTCTCGGGGTAGCCCTATTAAAACCTTACATACCAAGTTTAAGCCCGATTGGTAAAATAGCTTAGGCTCTAGGCCTAGATACAGACAAACAGCATCGCGAGAAACACTCATTTAGGTTTCAGAGAGTAAACGTAGTAAGAAAGGCAGAGGTTTTTGGGGTTATAAACCCCCAATGATAATAATACTTAGCACTGCGTCTTACTACCCGTTCGGGTTATACGCTTAAGTACTAACTACGCTAATGGGTTAAGAATTTGTAAGGTCGAATATAGATGAAGTGAACCCGCATTTGTGTATAGGAAGAGAGGAAAACTATTTAGGAAAAACCACCCTCAGTACACTTTACAAGGATTTGAACCCCAATCTCTCCATTGCTGGCAGTTCCAATATATTTTTACAGTGACACCTTAGTCCATGTGGCCACTGAAGTGGGTCTCGATCCGTGTTGATAACGTTAATAGTTTATTAAAAATCTAACAATTTTGTTTTATTTTTGTTCAGAGATCGAGTCAATTCCCCAATTATTTGGCTCCTATACCCCAAAAGGGTATTAGTACCCTAGGCTAAGAACCTTTGGGATAAAACTTCCCTGTCGCAATAGACTTAGTCAACGATGACGGGGAGATTGAGGCTCGAATCCCGGTCAATTTGAACTGAAGTAATAATTTTCTAAATGTGTTTACATTTTCCTTCCACGCAAATGTGGGTACACTTTATCTAAACATATCCTTTCTCATCTTTGGTAAATTAGCGTAGTTAGTACATAAGCGTATAACCCGAACTGGTAGTAAAACAATGTGCTAAAAATGTGAAGAAAAAAAACGTTTGTACAAATAGGTTGCATTGAAATCTACTAAAAGAAAAACTTTTGAAAGTTAATTTCTGTCAAATGGTTTTCATTCATCGCAAACCGGATTATTATTCGTTCGCATTGCACATAATAATTTCACAAGGGGTGCTTGAGTAGGGGTATTTTAACGGCCCTTCAATTAACTCCCAAGTATGTCGTTATTATTTTGTACGAACTGAAAAACACTCAAGTAGGATAAAAGGCTAGGATATAAAAGGGGAATCTCGAAATAACCATAGAACGAAACGTTCTATCTTGATTTTTATTCTGTCCCCCCCCTCCCCCCCACACCCACCGAGTCTTCTGTAATCCCTCACCATTTGGAATAACATTAATAATGTTGGGAAATGTTTAGAGGGGTGGGGAAGTAAGTGTAAGTGAAAAGGGCAAATTTTGATTTCAAACTAACTCTAAATAAAAATATTTATTTTCATGAAACAAAATAACAACAAAATGTAGCTCATCTTTTATCTTTTAGTTCACATCTTACTAACAGTGCGTGATATAATCAGTTAGTCTTAATAAAATAAGAGCAGGGATGAAGTGGTTAGGATTGAGAAGAAATGTACCAGTGTTTGATTTCAGGGAGAGGGGGAAACAATTTAAGAAAAAGGAACTCTGTAAACTTGATCCTGATTAGAATCCTAACATCTTAAGTCACCGGTAAGTCAAACTAGATGAGCCTGACGTTTAGACTACGTGCTCACCGGTTAGGTTCCCAAATTTTTGTTTTGCTTTGAAAATAGATGATTTGGGATTAAATTATTTGTTAAGATGTCTACTGCAGGAAGTGGTGTTGCTTATTGCCACGGTAGGCATAGAATGTATGAACTATACATGTAATATTAGTATTATTATAACGCGTCTTACTACCCGTTCAGTTTATACGCCCTTACGCTAACGTGTAATGGTAGGTTGATTGTGAGATGAAATGGAGGACCTACAGTTTAACGTTGAATCCGAACCACGGTGGAGGCCTGGCATTCCACACATCACAAGTTGTGATTAATACACGTCTTGTCAGAGGTGAAGGATAAGTCTGTGCCAGGACCGAGGATTGAACCCCGGACTCCCCGGCACAGAAGTCTTGACACCTTACCCCTAGACCCCCAGGTCACCTTTGTACATGTAATAAATAACTCATTTAAACACTCGGTGACCAGGTATCAAGTAAAATTCATTCCTCTGTGCGATATGTAGAGGAGAGCCTATTGACGTTCTGTCAAATGGGGATGAAGTTAGGGTGAACAGTTTGCGAAGGTTCTGCTATCACTGGAAATACGACACGACACTGCGGGTGGGGCAGGTTAGATATGAAACTAGACTGCGCAGGAAAGCAGGGAGGTGTGAAGGGTGGTATTTGAGTGGGGGCAGAGAATATAACTTAGAATAATATGTAATTTGGGATAAGATGCTTGTTTCGCCACAACCAAATAAAAACATATATAGAGTAAACCTATAGTATGCCATCACCACGGAGGAGAAACAAAAAAGGAAAATTATGTTAAAGAAAATTATTGGTTCGGTCACGACTTCCCAACATAGCTGAGATATCTTCCCCCAAAGATTTTATCACGCATGAACAAATGCTGTTTTTACTCTGCTCAACTATGTTTATTGCTTAGCCTCACAACTGATTAAAAAAATTGAAGTAATAGCTAGATTTGTTGTTTAAAAAATCTATAATGTAATTAGGTCATTCAACATTTGCTCTATCTGATTGCCAAACCCTTCCTTCACCTCTGATAAGACGTGTATTAATCATAACTTGTGAATGTGGGGAATGCCAGGCCTCCCACCGTGGTTCGGATCCCACGTTTAACTGTAGGTCCTCCATTTCATCTCACAATCACCCTACCATTACACATTAGCGTAACTGCGTATAACCCGAACGAGTAGTAAGACGTGGTGCTAAAAAAATTAAAAATTATCTAATTATATATTAAATAATTGTGTTTTTTTCTTCTAAATTCTCCTAATTTCTTTCCTGTTTATAATAATCCTTTAATTTTCACTCTAAAAAAAATTGTTGGGTTTGTACTCAAATAGATAAGTAATCTAAGTAATCTAAGTAATCTAAGGGGACTTGTTCAACAGGCAAACTTGACCGTAACAAAGTATGTTTCTCGGCTACTCCACCCTTCTGCTCCTCGTTTGTTTTGAGTCGCCGGACCACGGAACAAAAGCGAGTATAGTGAGCGATAATTACAGTGTGGAACTGAAGGGCAAGCCCTAAGACTTCAATGAACCTTGTAAATGGGAGTGGTATTCCGGAAGGAATTCACTCTCCTCTTACTCTCAATTTCAACGGCGCTGCGGAGGTAAACTTTGGGGGGCTACGATAGAGGGAGAAAGATGTAGAACCGTTCCTCTTGGAAGCCGCGGCACTCAACGCATAATTCCCAGGAGGGACGCCAAACTCACCCCCCCCCCCACAGTGAGAGAGTGTAAGTAAGGTGGAGGGGCTTCTCACACAAGATAACTACAACCAATTTTTGTGCATTATTTATTTAGACTAGTCGTCGTGTCCAGATGAAAAATCACCCAAGTCCATTTTCTTGCCTGTCCAAATAACAGGGTTTATAGAGTTTGATTTTTAAAATACAAACTTTTTTTTTGCACTCAATATTGATAATATTTTACTATTTTATTTGTGGTCGGTGACCTGGCGGCTTAGGGGTAAGGTGTCGGACTTCTGTGCTGGGGAGGTCCGGGGTTCAATCCTCAGTCCCGGCACAGATTTATCTGATTGCCAAACCCTTCCTTCACCTCTGACAAGACGTGTATTAATCACAACTTGGGAATGTGGGGGAATATCAAGCCTTCACCGTGGTTCGGATCCCACGTTAAACTGTAGGTCCTACATGTCATCTCACAATCACCCTACCATTTACACATTAGCGTAAGTGCGTATAAACCGATCGGGTAATAATAATAATAATAATAATATTTTATTTGTGTTATTTTATATTTATTGATACTATATATCAAGCGACAGATCACATGGCTAGATGTATGAACCATTGTTTACATAACTTGTATAATTATTATGGATTAAACAGCTAAGCTATGATATTTGTTAATTACGGTTATAAGCGTATCTAAATATCAGATAGCTTAACTGGAAAATTGACACCTGGACACTGGAATCGAACCCGGGGCGTGTGGCTTAGTACGTCAATGTTCTAACCACTGAGCTATTGAGGAATTGTCCTGTACCCTGGTCAACTCCTTCACTCATATTTTAAGGCATAGTCTGTTATGGACGTGAGTAAATCGTCAGCTATAAATGCGTGATAGATTAAGAACATGAGCTATCGGAAAACGCAGCCACCTTCGACTTGGGGAATTACCCTGTTCACGGGAGGATTCCTGGATACCTCAGTAGTAAGAGAATAATGGTCATATTAAGTTAAAGGGCCTGGGTTCAATTCCTGTGTCCATGTGTCACTTTGCAATTTAAAGAATATTGTATAGTTATTGGCAAAATAGTCCCTTCGTAGCGAGATTGGACTCTAGTTAGAGGAAACGTCGTATGAATCCACTTGAAGAGGGAGAAGGTAAAACACCATTTTTTAAGGGTAGTTTACTGATGTCGGTTATTTTTTAGTGTTTATTTTAAAAATGGCTCTAACAATTGGGATCAAAATGGGTAGGCCTTACTGGTAAGCTTTTTCAGTACGGTAACTTATATATCCCGGCAAAGATTTATCTGATTACCAAACCCTTCCTTCACCTCTGACAAGACATCTTGTGAATGTGAGGAATGCCAGGCCTCCACCGTGGTTCGGATTCCACGTTAAACTGTAGGTCCTCCATTTCATCTCACAATCACCCTACCATTACACATTAGCGTAAGTGCGTATAAGCCGGACGGGTAGTAAGACGCGGTGCTAATAATAATAATAATAATTATATATATAATTAATAAAAGAGTTGTTTACTTATAAAAAAATAAAAAATGTAATGTGGCCTAGAAGATTTATTTCAAAATGAATACCTTGGAATTGTTTTTCATGATAAATAAGAATAGTGTTATTTTATTTTAACAAATTAAAAATAATTTGAGGGTAGTTTTATATTTTGAAAATTTGAAATTTATTTACAATATTTTAACAATTTTGTTTGTTTTTGTAGCTTTTGAAAATTTTGTTCCAAGCTATAAAACATTACACGAGAAAGTTTGTGCGATTGTGTCGTGATATTTATTTAAAATTCAAACTGTTTCAAATCTAACTTTAAGTTGTTGTTGTTGTTGTTTTTTCAAATCTCATTTAATATTCTAAAATCCACACCAAATCTACAGGAAATGATTAGAGCATTTATTAAATTATAGACACTGCCTACAATGCCTACCAAAAAATATTGTTAGGTGAGCTTATATAGAGTAAATTTGGATTCTAGAAATTATTTCTACGGAAGGAATGAGAATAAAGGAGGTCGTTTGAGTTGGAAATGAAGGAAGGAGAAAGGAAATGAAAAGAAGAGGTAAAATTAATTTCACCGAAAAGAAAAACTCCGAACGATCATTAAAGGCAGGAAGAATAATTCCTTAGTCTTTGGAGGAAACACGTCTGGGGATTGTAATTAAAACAAACAGGATTGTTTAACAACGGCTTGCTGTTGTCAAGTTTAAATTGCTTCTGTGTTTCACAAAGATTTATTAAGTCCGAACATTTTTTGCTAAGCAAAGCCCTCATACATACATACTGTACATAAATACATACATACATACATACATACATACATACATACATACATACATACATACATACATACATACATACATACATACATAATATACATACATACATACATACATACTGTACATAAATACATACATACATACATACATACATACTGTACATAAATACATACATACATACATACATACATACATACATACTGTACATAAATACATACATACATACATACACACATGTATACATACATATACACACATACACACATGTATACATACATATACATACATACACTAAGCAACGGCCAGGGACACACAGACATAATTGTAAAATACACTTTTTAGGGTTCAGGTTTACATAAAACGTAAAGATTTGTCATAATCTCTAGATCGATTTTTTTTTCCACAATCACAATAATTAATCTTGGTACTAGAAAGTAAAAAATGTTTGAGATATCTGTATTTAAGTTTTTGTTTGTTTTTACCGTATTATTATTAATAGTTAATATTTTCATTCCAGGAAACTGGCTATGGCGTAGCTAGATTAAGTCGGTCAATACCACATTGTCAAGGTCTGACATCGGAGGAGACGTGGTAGCGTGTCTGCATACTTACAGTAGCCCCATGGCTTCTTTGGTGCTGACTGAAAGCTTTGAAAAGTTACCAAACGAAATTATGTATTCCTATGCCGAACCATATGATCTGCAAACATATGTGTTTAGCAGCTGTCACTTCTGACAGTCTACATTTAGGTATATACCTAAATGTTGACTGTCAGAAGTCAGCTGTGAGCTGTCAGTCAGCACCAAAGAAGCCATGGAGCTACTGTAGATACAGTTTCTGGGTTTGATTCCCCATAAGACTGTAAAATTGATAATTGATGAAATAGGGGCTCTCTCCTTTGACAGGGATGAATTAACGACCG
>CABFVX010000919.1:37460-61726 GCA_902151425.1 Timema shepardi
CCCCCCCCCCCATTCCCCCGGAGAAAAATCCTGTGGACAACCTTGTCTGGGTCGTTGAACGAAAACGTGACACAATCTCGAAATGCCTTCTGTTCAATTGTTTAGGAACAAAACTTTGCTATGGAGTAAGATCATTCGAATATTATGTCTCACTGAATCTCAACAAATCTGGAATTGTTAATCCTGGCAACAGACAGATCTGGAATTGTTAATCCTGGCAACAGACAGATCTGGAATTGTTAATCCTGGCAACAAACAAATCTGGAAATGTTAATTCTGGCAACAAACAGATCTAGAATTGTCAATCCTCGCAACAGATAGATTTGGAATTGTTAATCCTGGCAACAGACAGATCTGGAATTGTCGATCCTTGCAACAGATAGATCTGGAATTGTAAATACTGGTGACAGACAGATCTGGAATTGTAAATACTGGCGACAGACAGATCTGGAACTGTCAATCCTCTCAAACGATAGCTCGAAACTATTTATTAGATAATTGTAGGAGGTTTCGGTTAATTATTTAGTGATCAGATAAATTGAATAATTTGAAAATAAAATGTAATATATTGTAACGTATATTTCGTGAAAGTTAAGAGTTAAAGGGGGGAGGGGAGTATCAATTTGTCCAGACTGAATAAAGTGTGTCCTTTTAATTTATAAGAGTGCCTTACAAATTTAAGGGTAGACTAATGGGGTATAAGGGGGAGAGTCCAGTTTTTATTAAAAACCGAGTTCGTGCTACCATCCTTTAAGCAATAATGAGACCTTTCTATTTCTCTTTAGATTATGGTTTAAAGAGTTTTCTGTCATATTAAAATTATTTTTTAAAAAAACAAAAGTATATTCTGGGGTCCTTGTGAGGTTTAAGAGATAAAAATTGCTATGGAACATGTGTGTAATGTGACATTCTTCCTCTCTCTCTTGTCGCTTTCAAATGTGATGAGATAACCTAACCTCTTTAGGTGGCCGCATGGTCTAAGGTGTCACTCTCGTGTTAGCCTAGACAGCTGGTGACAGGGAGCTCGTGGTTTTAATCCTGGTCGTGTCTACTTCAGGTTGTTTTTTAAGAAAGTTTTCCACTCTCCATTCACGCAAATGAGGATACACTTCCTTTAAATTCAATTTTATTCATCCGTAGCTTATTAGCGTGATTAATAATACATAATAAATACAATAATAAAAAAGTGAACCTAATTGTGGATCTTCTGTGGTTATTTAATTTGTATTCGTTCTAAGCAGATACTCTAAACTTTCACTCACACAAACAGAACTAAATATGGAAGGAAGTATAGTATTTCACCCTTCCATTGTTTAAAATGTCGGAAATGTGTGTCCATAAATATGCAAAGTTTCAAAAACATATCACAATGTTCCCCACAGGAAGTTCGGAAATACGCCATAAACAGCTCGACGATACGAGAGCAGAAAACTCTACAGGAGCTGCGCGATTATAAAGTCGTCGATAGCAACTTCACGGGATGAACTTCCTTTTCAAGTAGATCATGAGGAGATCAGCCGTTACGGAATACAGTAGACTGTCGATAATTTGGAAGTAAAAAATACGGATCATCAAGAGAAAGTATTATTTTTTAAAACTACCACAGTGGTATCAATACTGGGTGACCTGGCGTTCTAGGGGTAAGGTGTCAGACTTCTATGCTGGCGGCCGGGGCTCAATCCTCGGTCCCGGCAAAGATTTATCTGATTACCAAACCCTACCATTTCATCTCACAATCACCCTACCATTACACATTAGCGTAAGTGCGTATAACCCGAACGGGTAGTAAGACACGGTGCTAATAATGGTATCAATACTGGAGACATGACGTCCAAAAAAAACGCACATCGACCCTTGATAAAAAAAATATTGAGAATTTTTTTTCTTTTTCAGATTTTTGCCTTATTATATTCCTTCTGTATTTGTGATGTTTAGAAACAAATAAAAAAAATGTGTAAATTAGTTGTTTAAATAAGGTGAAAATGAATCAAATATCCAAAGCTATTATTTATGCTTTTTAGTGAGGATTATCCCATCTAGATATCATATTCTAAAAATTTAAAAATGACTCCTAGACACGTGAATCGAACCCGGGACCTTTGGTTTAGTACGCCAATACTCTTCCCACTGAGCTATCCAGGATTTGTCCCGAGCCCATAGTCATTCTACCTTAAACCTGAGTTTTCGTAATTATCTCGTCTATGCTTATTCTTTTATTTTTGGTATAAGAACTATAATTTCGAAAATCTGGGCAAATCGATAATCTGGACTGGGTCGAACCCTAATTGGTCCGAATTATCGACGCTCTACAGTAATCTCGAAACTATCGATCTTTCAAGGTCATCCTTAGTTGGTTGATTGTTTTATTATTTAAAAAAGAATCACTCTTGGTATTTTATCGATGATGATAAAACATTTTTCTTCGTGCCTTTTATGTTCGACTTGATACGAACTTCATTTATACTGAAGCCATTCATCCACTCAGTTCCTGTTTGTCACTTTATCAAGTAAAACATTCAAAAAGATATATAAGATATGTTATTTTTAAATATCACTTTTCTTTAAATAATCAGCCTAGTAAATTTTAAAATAATAATGCGGTGAAAGAATGTTGTTGTTTTTCCCACAACTTACAACTTATCGTGGTTATACGCATATATGATAATTTTTATAATGGGATTAGAGTTGAGGAAAGAAATATTTTAAAGGTAAACTACCCTGATTTGCGTGGATGGAGAGTGGAAAACCATCTAGGAAAAACCACCATCAGTAGACCCTACAGGGATACGAATACCGATCTCTCCGTCTTAACATAGTGACGCCTCGGACATTTCGGCAACCTACAGCCCGTAGACCATATATGGCCCACCAATTTTTTGTTTTTTTTAGCTCCTAGTCTTACTACCCATTCGGGTCATACGCTTATGTACTAATTAGGCTAATGGTTTTAAGGATGATGAAGGTTATATTTAAAAGAGGTATATCCATATCTGTACGGAGAAATAGTGGAAAATCATTTTGGAAAACCATCTTCAGTACATCCAGCCGAGATTCGAACCTCGATCTCCCCGTCATTGGCAGTCCAGTCTACTGCGAGAATAGCACGTTAGACCACGCGGCGACCGAAGCGGTTATCAACACCTATAAATAACCCTAATGATTTAGTAAAATGGTCTCCATGCTGGCCGTAAATTATGTTTATATTTTCTAAAAGTTCCTTTTCGTGCAAATTGGACTGTCTATGTAGAAACGTCACTTCCATGACATCCACTCGCAGTCCCTCTCTAAGGTTTAGTACGAAGCGCTGCCGCCAGGAGTTGTTGCCAACACTTTTAACAACACGTGTAATGAATTTTCATTCTTATTGGATGCGAGAGGCACTCCCTACTCTGCCCTTTAATTGCGAGGTGTTCGTTTTGGCGGGAGGGGACAATAGGGGTGAAGGGGGAGGAGGGGTTGGCTGCCAGCGGCAGACTAAACCGCACCCCATCCCTTGTCAACAACACCTACCCTAAAGGAATAAACCCTCCGGTGGAGAAATATTTTAACATCCATACATGGTTTAGTTTGGCAAGCCCCGAGGGTCGTGGAAAAATGAAAATTCTGGAATTCAGCAACGTGCGATAAAGCCCATACGTTTGCAGTTTTTATGACTAAGACCTATTCTGTCCTAAATTAATAAAATAGTGCTCAAAAAGATACCTTTATATTAACTTTCAATAGTAATCTCAACAGTTTTTGAATATTTGTCGTGAGCATATCAAGGACTTAACTAAAAAAAAAGTTTTAATGAAAATAAGATGTTCAGGTCAAATTACTCAAAGCCCATTAGAGAAATTCAAGAATTTTTTAGATATATATTTGTATAAAACAAGAATCAACGTATACATTGAATCAGTATTTGATTTATTTTGGACACAAAAAGTTCTTTTTTTAAATAAAAATTAAGAAAAACACACAGGTTAACCAAATATGCGTTCTTTCTATCCCACCTTAACAACTTAACAGTAACTAAATTTCTAAATTAATAATAGCAAAAATTATTTATAAATTGTTTATGATGAACATTATTTATAGATATTAGAGGAACCTTTCCCTGTCAGGAATACATGCTTTTTTTTAGCACCGCATCTGACTACCTCTTCGTTTATGTACAAATTGCACTAATGGGCTCGGGATGAAAAAATTTTAATTTAGAGGAACTGTACCAACAATTGCGTGGATAGATAGCGGGGAAACCATTTAGGTAAAACCATCCTAATTACACCCGACCGGGCTCGAACCAAGATCTCTCCGTCATCGGCGGTCTAGTTTATTGCGGGAATAGTGCCTTATACGATGAGACCACCGGTAATGTGTAGTTGAAAGGGATTCAGTTCTACAAAATGAGCAGTTCATTTATATAGTTTACTAGTTCTTCTTAAGTCAACAACCTGAAGGTTGGTTTAATCTTATTTCTATACATCCGAAGCTAGGCAAGCACTCAGCCCTTCGTCTGGCTAGTTCCGCCTGCACCATCTGGTATAAAGCCCGTGTATACGGGAATTTAAGAATGTGTGGTGGTTCCCCGTTGTATTACAGACTTAATTTCTATGAACGAGCTTGAAAAGACCTACCATTTGGCCGGAAAGATATGTAAGCATAACTTCCAAAGTTTTTCTACCAGCCACTGTAATCTAAATGCGACCGACGGCTCTACGTCCCATTTTCGTAGTTAATGAACTATATATTATAGTTTATAGTTCGGGAACTGCAACATTTAGTTGAAATGTTCCTTAGTTTATTATCTACCTTAAGTTCGTTCATCAGCTTATCACAATTTTTAAAATCGTTACTTAATTTCTTTGTTATGTTGCAGTAGCGGAAATATCTCTACAACCATAAACATCGAAGTTTACGTAAATTATCGAGTAATTTACATAGAAAGAGAGAGACAGTCGGATTGTAAAAGTTCGATAAATATCTTTATCCCTTCAACATAATCTAGACTTCAATAAATGCCTCTAAAAATCCGTTAGATGATATACTTATGTTAATATAAAGACAACAATCCAATATATAAATGTATTCGGTAAATATAAAGGTTAGTTGAAAATATGTTGCTAAACAGATGTAAGAAGTAAAATAATTTATATATTTATATTCATGTAATTTTTGTAAGTCCGGATCTTTATATTTCCCTTAATGAATTTGTTAAATATAAGAGTTGCTTGCTTTAGTGTAGTAATAATAATTATATTTTCTCTCCTATAATTTCATTTGATAAACTAACTAATTAAACATTTCTACAAAACAGTAATAATTTTTGATAAATAAAGAAAAAATTTTTTTTTTATTTACATTTGATAAGATAGTAAACTTTTCATGTGAATATTTTTATTGAGACATTTGTGCATTTCCAACTGTTACGAAACCATTTTTATGCTGAAATCTATTTTTATTTTAAGAATTTTTAAATTAAAATTAATAGATTTTTTAAAAGAAATTCCAACAATTTCTTTGCCATAATATAGAGTATTTATATAATATTATTACCATACCTGAAGTAATATAATTAAATACATTTAAAGTTGTCCAATTTATAATTTTAAATATATATATATTATATTTTTTGATATTTCACAGATTACGAATAATACATAACGAATATTTTATCTTATATGTAGGCTATGTTCTTATCACGAAAGTAGTCTTGTCATATAAATACTACTATATATGAGCCTATGCGACCGTCCTTGGTACGGGATAGAACATATTTATGAGCTCAAAATCGATTGGTTCGATGTAAGTTCCTCAGCCAACACAGGTCGCCTCAACAGTAATAATAATAAAATACCGTTTTACGACTTGTTGTACGCACTATCGGCAAAGACAGCAAAGAAACAAGATTGTCCTCTCTTAGGGGATCTTTAAAGGATTCGATCAAATCGGATCATTAAACGTCAGTCTAGACGGGAACAAAGAATCACTGAAAAAGAAGAGAATCTGAAAGTATAATGGGATTTTTTTTTTCCACTATTATATATTTACGTAAATTTATTATGTTTCTTTTTTTCGATTGGAGAAAACTATTTTCTTCAGAGAAAGATAAAATGTATCTATGTGCAAACACAATTTACCGTTTGGATAAAGATAATTTTGACGACGTAATTTACATTTCAAAATGAGCTATTTAATTATTATGATTTGATTAGATATTGATAGTTACGGTTATAGCCGAACCTAAATATCATATTCTTTAAATTGAAAAATGACATCTGGACACGTGAATCGAACCCGGTACCCTTGGTTTAGTACGCCAATGCTCTGACCACCAGGAGCCATCCCATTCAATTCTTCACTCATATTTTTTAGGCAGTCTTAAGTCGAAGGTCCCGGGCTCGATGCCCGTGTCCAGGTGTCCTTTTTTAAATTTAAATACTATTTTAAGTATTATTTTCTTGAGTATTCGCAGCAGTTTTACTGAAAGATTAAATTGAAAAAAGGAAATGGGAGAAGGTGGCGAATACAACATGCTGGTTTATAATAAATAATTGATTCTTAAATTTGTAATGCTAGTTATAAAACCCGCTTTCGTGGTCGCAAGGTCCAAGGCGCTATTCTCGCAACAGACTAGACTGCCAAACTCGTGGGGATCGTATTTCATAACCAGTTGGGTGTAATGAAAGTGATTTTTTTTTTCTAAATGGTTGTTAGCTCTCCCTCCACTTAAATGCGGTAACACTTCTTCTAAATCCTACCTTTATAATCCTCTCTTATACATTAGGGTATTTAGTACATAGGTGTATAACCTAAATGGGTAGTAAGACATGGTGCTTAAATTTTTTTATAAAAGGACACAAAATGTGAATTGAAAAAAAAAACTTCCATTTTAATTTTACTATACACTTTTTTATTTAAGTTGCATCTTTCCTATTTTAAAAACTAAGAACGGCATATTTCTAGGTTGTAAACATTAACTATCTAATAATAAAAAAAGTTATTTCTTGGAACGAACAAGTAGTTGTAATAAAACAATTATCATAACTTTAGTTTCGATAACCTATTCCAAGTGAGCATCCGTGTTTAAATTGGAATCTAGGTCTTTCTGCCTTTCCTAGCTTGTCGTTTCCTGATTTACTGCAAAAAAAAAAAATACAGTAAACATCCGAATATCGGGGTTAGTTGGTAACGTAGAATGTAGAAATATTGATAACTAGAGCCTTCCCCTTTACCCCCCTCCTCCCGCATTATTTTCAAAATAAAATATAGCCTATGTTACTCGCTGTTAATGTATCTTTATATTGGTGAAAGAATTTTTAAAAATCGGTCCAGTAGTTTTTGAGTTTATCCATTACAAACAAAAAATCAAATATTTCCTCTTTATAATATTAGTGTAGATGAAATAAACAAACACTTTGTTTAATGTTGACAAATGAACTGTATGTATAGTATGGTTTCATATAAAACTGTTTTATGTATGAATGCATAAAAATACATTGCTCCTTGAATTGTATACATATGTTTTGTGACGTAATCGTGTTTTATTTTCTGCTTTCACGCTGCTGTAATATTTTGAATAACCGTGCACGGATAATTCAGAAACCGAATGGTTCAAGTACAGATAATCGGGAATATTAAGCTGCCCCGCATTTTATTACCCGTCTGGATTATACGGTACGCATTTCATTTGATGGCTAGGGATTATTTTTAACTTATGGTTTTACAAGCACATATATATGTATGTCTATATTATAGCCCCTTTTTCGTCCTCCAGGACCAAGGCGGGCATACAAAATTTAACAACATAAAAGGGGGGGGGGGATAAATGCAGAGTGAGAAGATAGGACACCCAAAATTATTTATTATAACATAATTTATACATTCATGCTTCCGCCGAATTCACCCAGCATTGTTGCGCCACCAACAACAAAAATATTAAATAATATTTTCAAGGTTTTGAAATTTAGTTAAATAAGAGTAGAAATCAAAATGTCAAGAGTTAAATAGCTAATCGCAAGTTTTATTGATATATATATAGATATATATATATGATCCATAGAAAACATCTTAAGTATTTATCTTGCAATATCATTAATTTTATTTATAAGTCAGAATGACAAAAAAGGAAATTTGAATATATAACATGCTTTCTTTAGTAAGGACTCAGAACATTTACAATAATTTTCATAAGTTGGACGGACACTTAGTATTTAATATAAGTCCGAAGGATTCTGTATATTTGCCAAATCTTTCCTTGTACATAACATACTATTCATAATAAAATTACTAAATACGTTATATCTTTCCATAATAAAGAGACTATAATTTGTCAAATCTTTCCTTGTAAATTATAAGATTTACTAAATACGTAATCATATTTTTCCATAACAAAGATTATATATTTATTAAGTATGAAGGACTCTGAACATATTATCATAACATTTATTACAAGTCTGAAGGACTCTGAACATTTATTATAATTTTAAAGCCGAAGAGGAATTTAAACTTACAAAGTCCGAAACTTAATTTGAATATTGCAATTTGTTTTGTTGGGAACACTTAGATGTGCTCAAGATGGATATCCTGACAAGAGTGTCTGTCCTCAGATATCCTGGCTATTTATTCGATATCTATTGCTCAGAGAGGGGGGAAGACGGAAACATCGTGAAAAAAGAAAGGGAAGGGGTGTTAATAGACGGGGAACATGCGACGAGCAGGCTCTGGGAGGATCCAGAACAGTCTAGTGGCTTCAACAACCCTCTAGCACCGGAACATCTTACTAGCGACCACGTGGGGTTGACGAGCCTCCAGGTCTCACGCTTTTAGTCATAATAACATGCTCGCGATGGTCGGTTGCGTATCCTGGGAGATAGCCAACTCGGGACGTAAACAGTGGAATGGGCCTCGGTGAGCTTAGAATAGTATACCTTTTGGTTGTGGTGGGGTATAACTAGCAATGGTTTAGTGTCCAGTTCTTTTAAAATACAATGTTGTAGCTCATCAGACGCTACAATATATGTGTATGTATAACGTTCTCTTATGGGGTATGAAAAGAACCTACCTATAGTTTTTTTTTAAACAGCTCTGTACTTAATATATCCTCATTAAATTTCTCCACACTTCCTTATCTGCGCATACTCCCTTCGCTTCAACCACATAAATACAACAAGTCTTGAAACTCTTAATTTTTCTCTTGTTTACACATTCGTTTACAACATTTAGCCAGGTCTTACATTCCCTATTCCTTCCTTTTACTCCACACATTCTACCTTTATATATCTGTTCCGGCACTCAATCCACACTAATCCTCTCAACATGCCCAAACCAAACTACGACACCTCTTTCACAATTGACCTATTGTATTCCCTTTCAAACCTCACTCCTTCAGCACCCATTCGTTACTGACTCTGTCCATACGAGATTCTCTATATAATTTTCTTTTGGCTCGCATTCCACCAACATTAATCTTGCTCTTGTTTCTCCTGACAAATCCACGATTCTCATCCAATGTTGGCCTTAACATACTTTTAAATAAGGCCATATTTGCCTCTTTCGATACAACTTCATTCTTTGTATTATTCCACATACATCTAAATACTCTCCTATATGCATTCACCCGTCTGTCGATTTCAACATCCATCCTTGTATTTTTAAAGAAAATTCTGCCCAGATACGCAAAATAATTTACTTGTTTTTAACACTTTTCCATTTATACTAAGCTGACAATCATTTCCAGATCCGTCCTTATAAAAAACGATCACCTTAGTTTTGGAGACATTTACACTAAGATCCATTCCGCCGGTAAAATCATTGAATGATTTAACCCCTTCTGAAAGTCTCTTTCATTCTCAGCCATTAATACGCCATCATCCGCATATAACAGCAATTTCACATTCACATTGTCCATTTGTACACCAACCGCATCATCATAGGCATCCTTCACGTATTTATCCATGAATTCATCAAGCCACCATGGAGACATAGCACAACCTTTTGTAACAAGCTGTTCAATGTCAAACCATTCGCTCAAAGCTCCATCATTTTCAAACGCACACTTTACTTTCATCATACATCACCATAATTTCATTTACTAACCATGCAACAAAACAATATTCTCTCAGAACATTCCATAACAAACTCCATATTAAGCATATTCCACTAGGGTTTGTCGGTCAGACGTTCCTGTGGTTTTCTACTGCCATTGGCGGATATGTAACGGTCTCCTGAAGATGGGACACCTTGTAGGTCCCGAATAAATTATGTGATGATGATAATGATTATTATGATTATATGGTGCCAGTATAAGTCTTAAAGCTAACTTAAGCTTAATTAATCAGGCCATGGCGACAATAGGAACAATTTCCTCTTCAGTTAAAATTACCTATGGGACCAACGGGAATAGAACCAGGTTCCTTTAGATTAGTGTACAGTAATGCCGGCAACTAAGCCAATAGGTTGACCACCATTTTAATATGATTGTTTGCGTTGGGTGACCTGGCGGTCTAGGGGTAAGGTGTTAGACTTCTGTGCTGGCGGCCGGGGTTCAATCCTCGGTCCCGACACAGATTTATCTGATTACCAAACCCTTCCTTCACCTCTGACAAGACATCTTGTGAATGTGTGAATGCCAGGCCTCCACCGTGGTTCGGATTCCACGTTAAACTGTAGGTCCTTCATATAATCTCACAATCACCCTACCATTACACATTAGCGTAAGTGCGTATAACCCGAACGGGTAGTAAGACGCGGTGCTAATAATAATAATTGTTTGCGTATAACCCTAACGGGTAGTAAGACGCGGTTCTAATAATAATAATATGATTGTAACTTAGCGACAGCTCCTTTATCTAAAAAAAAATTGCTGACTTTGCTTAAGTTGAGCAACTTGTACCAGGAGGTCCTCCAAGCTACTGCTAACATCCTCAGACTAACTACCTTAAACCTCGCTCAAACACACCACCCAGGCTCCCGGCACTAAGAAAGGGGAAACCCACATTTTATCAATGGTCGATTTTTCGGCCATGCCAAGAATTGAACCCATGCACCCTTAACTTAGTTGAAATACACACCATTGACTGAGCTAAGGCTTCGAGCGTGGGTAGGAAGGTTAAACTGTTAAAGGAATCGCACCGACATTTACATGGAGGGGTGGTGGAAAAATAATCATATGAATGTATCGAGCTGGGTATCGAATCCTTGACCTATCTGTAATCGGTGATCCAGATAAAACGAGAGTTACGCCTTCATTCGATTGCCCTCTGATGTGGGTGTAGAAAGTTTCAAATCAAAATATTATTATTATTATTACTAGCAACGCATCTTACTACCCGTTCGGGTCATACGCACTTACCGCTAATGGGTAACGGTAGGGTGAATGTGAGATGAAATGAAGGACCTACAGTTTAACGTGGAATCCGAACCACGGTGGAGACCTGGCATTCCTCACATTCACATGATGTCTTGTCAGAGGTGAAGGAAGGGTTTGGTAATCAGATACATCTGTGCCGGGACCGAGGATTGAACACAGACGCCAGCATAGATGTTTGACACCTTACCCCTAGTCCACCAGGTCACCCAAATCAAAATAACTTGCAAAAATTTTCATAATCGCAAGTTTTACATCCGTCACTGTTTCCAGCCTGTGAGCTGGCTCATGTATTCATTAAAGCTATATATTTTCCACTAGCGGCTTGCTAGTCCTGTCGTCTTATAATCTAACAGGACAGGCACAACATCCACTCCCCAGTCGTTAATTCACCGCTGTGAAAGGGCAAACCCATATTATCATCAACAATAAATTTTTTATCATGGCGGGAATCGAACCCGGGACCCCTAGCTCAGTAGGCAGCCACGCTACTTACTGAGCTAATGTGTTGGACTTGTACATTAATATCGTGAATTTTATTTTTTACAACTTTATTTCAAGGACGTACAGATACTAAATAAAAATAATGATCATCAGTAATTACTTTACCTATTAACACCACCTTGACATTCTATGTCATGAAATATAAAAGATTAAAGAAAGTCTCTTATTTCCCAGAAACAATTGTAAAACCATTCCGCGAGGAATAAAAGGTGGGTCGGATACCACAAGGTATAAAGTGACATCATTAGTTTTTTAAAGTCCCGGCCATTAAAAATGTCTGTGTAGGTCAGCGAAAGAATTTGTAGTTTTAACAGATGATCTCCACTAGCGCAGAACGATCAGGATAGTTCGCCCTGATTTCTTGTGATTGGTTTAGAGCAGAAGCCGGCCATCTTTTTGGGCCTCGATCGACTTTTACATTTATCAAAGGTTCCGCGATCCCCCTTTGTTTCTCAAACTCTACTTTTAATTCTTTTTTTTTCTATACATCTTGTATGTATTCCTTAAATTCAATATTTCCTCTTGTCCCTGCCTTTATAGAATATACATAAATTAATTAAATGTAAACTTAGTTTACCTTGAAGGGTAGCTGTCTTACTTTGACGGATTACAATATGTCTCTTTCTTATAAGGGACGACCTGATGGTCTAGGGGTAAGGTGTCAGACCTCTGTGTTGAGGGTCCGGGGTTCGATTCCCGGTCCCGGCACTGATTTATCTGATTGCCAAACCCTTCCTTCACCTCTGACAAAGAGGTGTATTAATCACAACTTGTGAATGTGTGGAATGCCAAGCCTCCGCCGTGGTTCGGATCCCACGTTAAACTGTAGGTCCTCCATTTCATCTCCCAATCACCCTAACATTACACATTAGCGTAAGAGCGTATAACCCAAACGGGTAGTAAGACTCGGTGCTAATAATAATAATAATAATAATAATAATAATAATAATTTCTTATTAGCTGTACCATAGTGTAACCAAGCAGGGTAGCAGTCTTACCTTGATGGATTAAACTATGATCCTATCAGCAAGCTGCAAGGTAAGATTGACCTTTAGTTACGATGTAGTTTTCCTATGCGATCGACTGAAAATTGCTGTGAGATCGACCGGTCGATCGCGATTGGCCTCTTGTCGACCTCTAGTCTATAGCTAGTCACGTGACCGTATTCAAGTTCTACTGTTGTTTCTCGGCGGACGTGTGAATACACAGTAACTCGGTAGTCCTGGTTCAAGTCCCAAACAAGTTAGCTAGATATAGTTTATAAATATATTATTATTAGATAAAACATATCATATATATTGTAAAGAGTTATTAAACGGGTGGTTCTTAAAGGGATTACCCAATAAGTGAGAAATTGCCGCGCAGACTTATAGCTCTTAACGCATTTTTTTAAACTCTAAGATGCGTTAATTTCGATTACTTAAGGCTCTTAAATTTGAGTTTAATTAGTAAACATATTTTTGGGGGGAAATGTGACATTATCTCATTTTAATAACCATTCAAGCATATTTGCAAAGCTATTAAACTAGGTTAGTTTCAACATTCTTAAAACAAACACAGTAATATTTTATAGGCTCACAACAAATCATTTTTAGGTAATTTAAGAACTAGCAACAATCTTTTCCTCTTCACCTTAAGATAAGAAGTTACTTTCGTAATTTTCGTTCCCCTCTTATTATTGACACGACAAAAGATGGATGTAGGGTAGGAGTGAAAAGGAGTATAAACTCTTAAAGAATAGACAAGTAGTTCCATAAAACGACACAGTTCATTTTATTTTAAGCCGCGTGGTCTGAAAGAATTTTGTCGCTGACCAAGGCGGCTGCCTTAAGACAAAATTATAGCAGCGTTCAGCTAAGAAGCTGTCTCGGCTTAAGTTAGTGTATTTTTGTTAGAAGCGAACTAAGGTCACGTAGACGTATGGTAGACAACAGTCCAATTTTCATGGGAAGCACTTTTTTTTCTTATCGCGTTTTACTCAAAGGATGTGAAAAAAATCACTCAAACGTATTAATAATGATGACAGTCTAATTTAGAAAAAAATTCACCCGCATTTGCATGATTGGGATTTCAACTCTTCTATTCCTGACACTAGCAGTCCATTATATTGTGAGACAGACGCCTTAAGCTATTTGGCCACCGAAGCGGGTATTAAAGGCCCTCTTTAATTCCGTATGGGCGACCTGGAGGTCTAGGGGTAAGGTGTCAGACTTCTATGCTGGCGGCCGGTGTTCAATCCTCGGTCCCGGCAAAGATTTATCTGATCACCAAACCATTCCTTCACCTCTGACAAGACATCTTGTGAATGTGTGGAATATCAGGCCTCCACCGTGGTTCGGATCCCACGTTAAACTGTAGGTCCTCCATTTCATCTCACAATCACCCTACCATTACACATTAGCGTAAGTGCGTATAACCCGAACGGGTAGTAAGACGCGGTGCTAATAATAATAATAATAATAATAATTCCATATGTGTCCCTCTCTGGACCAGTCCCCTAGAACTTAGGAACGTCTGGACATGTGTTGGACCCGAGCCCTTGTCCTGAGAGCCCAGTTTGCCACTTGACACGACCGTACCAGACAGTACAGCTAAGCCATGTCCTCATCGTGTCTTTCACAACAAGTGTAAATAGGTTGTGTGGACAATCCGCGGTGCGAAGGTTGAAGTAACGCCAGTGTTCAGCTATTGATATTTGAGACGTGTTGACAGAGGAAATACTCAATCGGTACAAAGCCAATAAGAGCGTTGTGTCAGCATCCACTCACAGTATAGATAGATTGTGTAATTCCAATATAGGATACAAACAAATCCAGACAAACAAAAAATTATGTTGTTTTGTTTAGATAAAACCATAATGGTATTGCTAGTTGGATATACTATATTTTGAATGAAGATATTTCTATGTTGTATTATTTAAAAAAATTGATAATTATTTTACTAGAAACAAGATATATTGGTTGCTTCTCTGTCTATTTTTTAAAAATATCTTACCTCTTGCTAGCCAGTTTCTCCCCTCTTTCCCCCACCCCTGCCCAACCCCCTTGGAATAGGTATTTTAATGTGTAAGGATGAGGAATATTGAATTTAGAAGGAAATATAATTGCATTTTCATACATATAGTAGAAAAAAAACTCAATACACGAACATTCAGGATTTTGAACTCTGAAATATTGACGTCATACCTGCCGATGCGGGTGTCTCTCTGCCGATATAGGATTTTTGTTTCAATTTTCAAAGACACATTTTTTTTTGTTTATGAAATTAGAATTGTTTCCTTGCTTTTGTTAATAAATTAATGTTTTGGGGGTGCGATCATTCTTGTTTGACCCAAACCTAACTAGTATAAATGGTACTTACTATAGTAGACTAGGAGAAAGGAAGAATTTTAGAGTATCTACTCGCATTTTCTTGGGAAGGCAGTGGGAAAACCGTTTACTATAAACTACCCTCGGCAGATCCGAACCCCAATTTCCCCGTCATCAGCAGGCCAGTCTAACACGAGAGTGGTGTCTTAGACCATTTTGCCACCAAAGCGGGTAATGTACAAATTAATAACATATAAATATTCTAAAACATAAAAACATTCTTAATAACCATTTCTGTCAGTGTTCGGAACTGAAGGAACTATTACATTTATTTTACTTTCAAAGTAGGTCTATATTTCTATAACATGAAGCGGTGAGGTGAAAGTAAGGCTATCGAACTCTCCAGACTTAATAAAAAAATAATGCTTTACATTTAATTGAATGCCTTGAATAAATAAGAGAATATATTATTGAATGTGTTATTTATATCCATTTTATCCATCATAAACACACGAACCAAACTTTTCACACACACATAAACGTAGCAGAGATGAAACGAAACAAAGTATTTCGTACTTCGATTGTTTAAAATGGCTAAAGTATGTGACCATAAAAATGTAAAGTAAAACACGGCTCACATAAATTACACACCGGAAGTTGGGAATGTCTAGCCGTAGAGCACGGTGCTATGAAAACTCAACAGCAGTCGCCAGATTTAAATCTCAGGATAGCAACTTTAAGGTGTCGGTGGGTGGAACGCGAGTTAAGACCAGTGTTTTTGCAATTTTTATAAAACTTTTTGTTTTGCCGAGATAAATAAAATATTGCTCCGGTATAAACTTGAGTTTAATTTTCTCCGCCTGGTGATATCAACAGTTGTTGAATATCTGTTATGAGAATAGCGGGATTAAATGAGAGACTTTCTAAATGAAGAGAAAAAGTTGTCATTAATTCCAGGACATCATTACCAGATATTCAACAACTGTTGATAACACCGTGTGAAGAAAACCATTCTCTGTTTCTACTGAAGAATTATTTGATTTGTTTTTACCCCCAAAAAATGTGTTGGCTTCCCTGTACTCCAATCTTAACGTAAATTACTAGTGTGAACAGAGAAGATATGATAGCTGTGGGAGTATTTCCAACTGAATAATACAAGTTGTGGCACAGACTGTACTCACCGTGTAGCGCCTTGAGGTAAGCCTTCCCCGCGTTGATCAGCTGTCGGGCACCAGGGTTGAATTTGTCCAGGATGTTCTGCAAACAAAGGAGACAAATCAATTAAAGTTCCATTTTATTGGGGTTTACAATGCAGTTGAGATTGGAACTGAGGAAGAAAAGGATTAAATGTTGTAATTGAAGCATCGCGATGAATGGAGCAGAAACTTGGGAGATTGGGAAGGAGGATCAATTTTAAAGAAAGAAAGAAATTCTGGGATCTGGAGGAGGAAGCAGTCCATGTTAATTGACAAAGGAATGGACCTGCCGTAAGATAGAACATATAATAATAATGCTCTATATCTTCTGGTACAGGCTAGAGCAAGTTGTTACTTCCATTGATCTGGCTCAGTCTGGTCAGATATAGTGTTTACAATGCTCTATATCTTCTGGTACAGGTTAGAGCAAGTTGTTACTTTCATTGATCTGGCTCAGTCTGGTCAGATATAGTGTTTACAATGCTCTATATCTTCTGGTACAGGTTAGAGCAAGTTGTTACTTTCATTGATCTGGCTCAGTCTGGTCAGATATAGTGTTTACAATGCTCTATATCTTCTGGTACAGGTTAGAGCAAGTTGTTACTTTCATTGATCTGGCTCAGTCTGGTAAGATATAGTGTTTACAATGCTCTATATCTTCTGGTACAGGCTAGAGCAAGTTGTTACTTTCATTGATCTGGCTCAGTCTGGTCAGATATAGTGTTTACAATGCTCTATATCTTCTGATACAGGCTAGAGCAAGTTGTTACTTTCATTGATCTGGCTCAGTCTGACTTATGGCTCTGACAAATATGAAAGTGACGGAGGTACAAACGATACTAGTAATAATATTCAATATACAGCCAGTCCCCGTGAAGGTGTCGCTTGAAGGGTCAGTTACAGGTATGGTTTTGTACGGTTTTAACAGATACTGCTTACCCTGGCAACACTCCACGACACGTCACTAGGGCCGACTGATTATAGTCTCAAGATATAAAATAGCTCGATTTAGAAAAGACGATCCGTATGCTTATATCGCTATATCATATATCTAGGAATCGATCACCTCTTTTGGTCTAGTGGTCAGAGTTCCTGGCTACAGATCCAAGGATTCCGGGTTCGATACCCGTCGTTTCTAGATTTTCTGTGAAGCAGTTGGTTATAGAAAGGGGTCAACTCAGCTTCGTGAGGACAAATGAGGAGTTAGTTGGAAAAAAAGTAACGGCTCCCGTCTAGAAAACTGAGATGAATGGGCTGGAGGGTTAGTTGTGCTGATCACATGACACCTTCTATCCACAAAAGTTGGCACTATCATCACCAACAGACAGTTGCCGCTTGGTCGATATGGCTCTATTGTGGTCTGACACAATGGAGTTCGTTTATGTAAGAATCACTTGATGAAGATGATGCAACTAGCACCTGGTCTGACATCTACTCTCGCAGTAGACTAGACTGCCAATGACGGGGAGCTCGAGGCTCTAAGCTAGGTCGCGTGTACTGAGGGTGGTTTTTCCTAACTGGGTGACCCGGTGGTCTAGGGGTAAGGTGACGGTTCTCTGTGATGGAGGTCCGGGGCTCAATACTCGGTCCCGGCACAGATCTATCTGATTACCAAACCCATTCCTTCACCCCTGACAAGACTTGTATTAATCACAACTTGTGAATGTTTGGAATGCCAGGCTTCCACCGTGGTTCGGATTCCACGTTAAACTTAATGTTCTCCATTTCATCTCACAATCACCCTAGCAATAAACATTAGCGTAAGTGCGTAGCGCGGTGCTAAGAATAATTTTCCTAAATGGTTTTCCACTCTCCCTCCACGCAAATGCGGATTCGCTTCCTTTAAATTCAACCTTATCAATTTCTAATCGGGTCGAAAGACACGGTACTTTAAAATAATCTGCCTTAGCATTCCACGAGAAAACTGAACACGGCACAACCAGGATTCGAAACAAGGTATATAAGAACTGGATGGTGAGCTCCTTTAAAGAATAACCGGCTATACACTTTTCACCTTGCCCAAGGCCATTTTCTCGCACCTCTGTCTAAGAGCGTTGAGGCGTTACTAATCATACATAATTCCGAGATCACGATCAACTTAACGTTCACGTAACGTAAATGTTCTCCTGCGGTTTTTAAATGGAAGCCATCACGATGCAATTAAACACGTTCGCTTAACTTAAGAGTTGTCCAGAATAGAAAAATTATTATTATTATTATTTTTATTATTACTATACTACTATAAAGCCGCTTGGAATACTTTACCCACTGGCATTAATGTTTATCCACTTTCAGATGAGCTAGAAACTTTAAATTTGGCAAACTTATAGCTTCTAGCCTGTAACCAACGGGAAAATTTCAAAAAGTTAAAAAATTTAATTCCTGAAATGAAATTAAAAATGACAGAGCTACTTTAAAGTCGGTGCGGATCTTTCTTTGGATGTCTCTTATGGCTAAACGGTAAGATTTATCAAAAAACGGCTCTGGAATTATATTAGTTTACATCCATTTGCAAAGAAAATGCACTGAGAGCAAAGCGAGTTTGAGTATAAAGTTATAGGTCTATTGCGGTCAGACTACTTGAGTTATTTGGTTTCCCTAGGTAATTGTAGCTACAGCCCGATTCGGTAGCCACGTGATTTAACGCGCTACTCTCGCAGTAGGCTAGATTGCTGCTGACTGGGATATCGTGGTTCGAATCTTGGTTGGGTGTATTGAGGTTGGTTTTTTCATAGTGATTTTCCAATCTCCCTCCACGTAAATTAGGATACACTTCCTCTTTATTTAGCCCCCATAATTCCTAAATACATTCGCGTAGTTAGTACATAAGCGTATAGCCCGAACGGGTAGTAAGACGCTGTGTTAAAAAAAAATGTAGCTCCACTTGCTTTAATTTATTGTGGATAAAATAATACAATTTTAATTACATGAGAGAGGAATTTGCCTGAATTTAATTCCGTTCGAGGCAATGAAAGGAGGGTCGTATAATTATTGTTCGCTGTGCTATCCTGCAACGGATGGTTATATTTACGTTCGTTAAACGGTGTTTACCAACTTTAATGAAACTTGTGTTAACTACGTCTGATTGTGACCTTTTAACAAGCGCGCGAGCTTACAGCCAACGAACAACGACCAAACTTTTAGAAACGTGAGGTTATGTGAAAACATTACATTTAAAATCTCGTTAAATATACGGAGCCGAGAACTACTACTACTTGGGTCTCATTCAAAGTCCATACGAACGGGAACAATGTTTTCAAATTTAAGGACGTAGCCTAGTTGAAGAGGAAAATATCTTTAATCATCTGAACACTTTCTCTTGCGATCATGTTCGAAAAAAAAATTACTTTATTTGTCTGAGTAAGACTTGGTATAAATGTTCCTAACCGTTTACCTCGATCTCAATACTGTGACATTTCACGTGGAACGTGATTTAAAACGAGCCGATTTCACCGTTTGATGATTTAAAAAGAAAATATGAATAAAAATCGTACCGGTTTTTAATTATATAAGGAAATGTTTATACATATAATATTCATTTTGATATGAACCAGGGTGGCCTGGCGGTCTAGGGGTAAGGTGTCGGACTTCTATGCTGGCGGCCGGGGTTCGATCCTCGGCCCCGGCACAAATTTATCTGATTACCAAACCCTTCCTTCACCTCTGACAAGACATCTTGTGAATGTGAGGAATGCCAGGCCTCCACCGTGGTTCGGATTCCACGTTAAACTGTAGGTCCTCCATTTCATCTCACAATCACCCTACCATTACACATTAGCGTAAGCGCGTATAACCCGAACGGGTAGTAAGACGCGGTGCTAATAATAATAATAATAATAATAATAATAGATATGAACCATATTTTTTAAAATTTTAAATAACAACCTGATTCTTAAATAGCGCGGTATTTCTTAGATCAATCAACGCTTGAATAGGTGGCCTCTTTAAGACTAAAGAGTTGCTATTTTTACGATCCTACTTACTTAAAAAATAAATAATAAACACTAAACACATATATGTATATAGAATCTTATTTTGTTTATTGCTATTAGGCCTACTCTTTCGGGCTATATGTACTGTATATATACTAACAATAGTGTAAATACCCTAGTTCTAATTCAAATAATAAATCATGTTTCTTTTTCTTTAATATTATTTTTTCAATACAGGTAAGACTACATTTTTTGTTATTTTAAATTACGCTAAGATTTAATAAATTGTAAAGCTATAATTAATTAATTTCACTGGATTGATCAATGTCTGTATACATATCTACTAGTTTTAATTTAGTTTGTATATAGAATCAATGTAAGAAGCAGTGTGTCAATCAATGCCAGTGCAGCAGTTCAATCTTGTAAACATTAAAACTAGTTTCTGAATCCATTCTTATGCATGAGTTGTAAAGTGTGTGTGTTAAGAAGAGGTTTTTTTTTATCTACCACGTATACAGATTATTTTAAGGCGATTGGTCCTTTCCATTTGGCGCGGAAATGCTGAGCCGTGGGAACAAACGGTTATCTTCAAGAATGTTTATTGTTTTGCAATTTTCTTTTCAGAAACGGTTTGTTCAAGAATAGAAGCATGTTTCTTAAGTTAAATTTTTTATATACACACCTTCTCTATGATTGTAACAGGGATCAAATATTTATAAAATATAAATTTTCAATAGAAACTGCTGGCTTCATAACAAAAATTAAGAAAATGTAACAATTAATAAACATCGATACATTATTTTAGAAGAGGTGTTGAAAATATTAACATAAAAATTTCACTCGTTCTTGAGAAAATTTATATTTCCAAACGTATGATTTTTCTGCAAGACCTGTCCGGTAGCTAGTGCCATCTACGGTTTCCGTTATCCATCTGTTCTTGTTGGCGCGGAAGGATACTTTGGTCGGTTATGAAGCCACGCCACGCCTTTCACCCTCCCACCCACCATCCCACAAAATAGGTTTTAGACTCGCACTCAACAGGTCCAAGGACCTTAAGTAGAAGAGTATTACAAAAGCTAAGATGGAGTTTAATAATTATAACCAATTTATCTTAGCTTTATCGCTACCCGCTTGCGTGGCCGAATGATCTAAGGAGTCTCACTCGTTTTACAATGGCATACAGATGACGTTGTGGGGAAATCGGGGTTTGAATTCCGGTCGGTTCTACTAAAAGTGAGCGTATAACCCGAACGGGTAGTAAGACGCGGTGCTAAATTATTATTACTAAAAGTGTTTTTCCCCAGATCGTTTCCCACTCTCCTTCCACGCAGATTCTAGTAGATTATCCCTAAAATATCCCCTTCCTCATCCCTGCCTCATTAGAGTAATTAATTGTATAGCTGTATAACCTGAAACGCTAGTAAGACGCGGGGATGAAAAAAGTAAGATTTTTTTTTATTAAAATGTCAGACACCGTCGCTTAACACAACAGCGTGTCTGACTGCTGAGCTAAAAAGAACTAGGGTTTGACTCTCGGCATAACCGAAAAAATTATCATTGGTGAAATGTGGTTTTCCCCCTTTCATTTTCTAATGAATTAATTGGGAGTTGGGGGTTGTATTTGTCCTAAATTTAAGTTAGTTTATAAGTCGTGTGGGTGACCTGGTGGTCTAGGGGTAAGGTGTCAGACTTATGTGCTGGCGGCCGGGGTTCAATCCTCGGTCCCGGCACAAATTTATCTGATTACCAAACCCTTCCTTCACCTCTGACAAGACATCTTGTGAATTTGTGGAATGCCAGGTCTCCACCGTGGTTTGGATCCCACGTTAAACTTTAGGTCCTCCAGTTCATCTCACAATCACCCTACCATTACACATTAGCGTAAGTGCGTATAACCCTAACGGGTAGTAAGACGCGGTGCTAATAATAATAATATAAGTCGTGTGCTGATATGATCAGTCTGTTCATAAATGTGCTCTTTAAATACCCCAGATAAAAAAAATTACTAAATAAAAATAAGTGTGAAGGGGTCTAACTTAATATAAATGCAGAGGCTATTCTAAAAATGGTGTTCTAGTGGAACGCAGTTTAGCACCTTTTAAAAAAAATTGCCTTCGGGATTAAAAAGCATGTTTCAAAATTAAACGTATATTAATATTACCTTAGCAAAAAAAAAAGAATATTTAAAAGTGCAGCTGAGGGAGGTTCAAAACGGTGTGTATGTTAAAACATGTACAACATTTATCTCCCCCTTCCACCCCCCACCCACAACCCTCAGCCGGACGAGGTGGGTGAGGGGGAAGGGGGTGGTTTCCACATGAAGCACGTGCGGTTGTGTAGCAGGTAATCTAATTTCAGTCCGGGGGTCAGATCGGGTCCATAACACGAAGGGGACTGAAATAAAGAACTTTGCGTAGTGGCGTGACGTGGCTTTTCGCCAGGAAAATCATAGCTAGTTTAAACTGTACCTGTGATCACTCAGTAGAACACACTCACTGGCCGGGTGTCCCATGTGAGTGAGATGTGCAAGGCAGAGCTCACATGTGTGTTTGGGTGAAATGGTAACAGAGTGGAGGAGATTATAATGAAAGATACTGTTATGAAAGGCTCTGCTTGTACGGGAAACATCCCATTCAAATCCATTCATATCGGCAAACTTATAACTCCTGGATATATATTTATCTGGCCGATAAATATTTTTATCTGGTCGATAAGTTAAAAGTGCGTCTTATGACTGCCAGATAGCATTTATCTGCCAGATAGAATATATTTATCCATCACATTTTTATCAGGAGGTTTAAGTACCTGATTACTTTTATCTGAAAGCTAAAATAGGCTTTGCCATCGTGACGCGTTGTTTTCCATGAGGTTTAGCCAATCAGAATCGGGTTTTAGGTTAAATTCTTGGTTCGCGTGTTTAGTAGGCGCCAACTTAAGCTCTAACTAAATACCGGGTGTTCATTTGAAAACTTCCACCAAAATAGCTTGAAAACAACGCATTGCAGGGGAAAGAAATGTTTTAAACAAAAGATATTTGGTTTTAAGAGGGAAGTAAGGTGATAAGGCTGGTATGACCTTGGATGGAGTTGCTAAGGTGACTTTGATTTTTTAAATGAGACTCGCTATTTTATAATACATATTACCGGAGACTCAGAAACTTGTGAGGAACATTTCTCGTGATGTATTCTACTTTAGAAAGCTTAAAACCATCATTTTGAAAATGGTACAATTTGACCCACAGGAATATGTAATAAAAAAAAGGGGAGTCTCGTTTAAAAAAAATAAAAATGACCTTAACGTCACCTTAGCAACGCCAGCCAAGGTCATACCAGCCTTATCATCTTGCTTCCCCCTCAAAATCAAACATATTTTGTTTAAAACATTTTTTTTTCTGCGATGCGTTGTTTTCGAGATACTTTGGCGGAAAATGCTCAAATGAACACCTGGTATAAAGTTAGAATGATCATACCTAGCACCGCGTCTTACTATCCGTTCGGGTTAGACGCTTATAAAGTTAGAACATTTAATCCACACTTTTATAAGAACTGACAAGCTATTTGTAGAGTTATAGTTATATAAGAACAAATTATTTAAATGTGAGTACAATAAATAAAATTTTGTAAACGTTGTACCAAACTATTGACCACATTTTGGCAGACACAGAAATAAGTACTTGAAAGACATCTTAACTTCTGCGCCCACGTGACGCCATCTGTTTCTTGGCACTCGTTTAGCCGCCATTATTTAACCAATGTTGAGTTATTGTAACTACTAGCCAGGTTATACGCATGCGCGCACCAGTAAAAACAGTACCAACCTTGCGTTTTATATTCTGAAAATTGAAAAATGACACCTGGACACGGGAATCGAACCCGGGACATTCGGCTTAGTACGCCACTGCTCTTACCACTGAGCTATCCAGGATTCGTCCCGTGCCCATGGTCATTCTTCACTCATAGTTTAAGGCAGAGTCTGAGAT
>CABFVX010000919.1:61765-81118 GCA_902151425.1 Timema shepardi
AGGAAAGATTTGTTTATTTGTTTGTAAAGGATAAACTCAAAAACTACTGGACCGATTTTAAAAATTCTTTCACCAATATAAAGCTACATTATCACCGAGTAACATAGGCTATATTTTATTTTGACAATTTAATTTATTCCTCATAAAAATGTCGATAGTCACTCATATTTTATGGTAGAGTCTATGATGATTATTCAATATGTGTGTTGAAAATAATAATGCGGGGGGAGAGGAGCGGGGGGAAGGGTCTAGTCTTGTCCTACAGATAACTATCCAGCAGATAAATTCAGTTCATAATACGCGTAAAATATTTAAGCGGCTGATAACCTTTATCTAGTAGCTAACTTTAACCTCCCTATAGCAATATTTATCAGATAGTCATAATACCGGGCCGTAGTGTTGAAATTATTAGCTTATTACAAACAGTAATGATACAAAGTTACAAAGAACTAACCTGAAATATGTATAGATTGTAATGTGTAACCGCAGGATTTCCTTTATCACTAGCAATATTAGCTTTGATCATAGATGAATATCAACAAACTCGATTTCAAATCACTCCAATTATGGGAAACCTGTTTCAGTGGCGAAATGTTCTAAGTCCGGCACGTCCAACCTTTACACGACTGAGGGTTGCATACATTCTTGGGGAATTGGCCAGTGGTCATAGATGAGGTTTAAAATATTTAGTGCTCAAATATAGTACACATACATACATACATACATACATACATACGTACACATACGTACATATGTACATACATACATTTTACTAACAGTTCTGGGAAATAGGTGAAAGTAAACGATTTAACTACGAGAGCCCAATTTTGTTGTTTATTTCTACAATTTGAATTATTTCTGAGTTTAACTTGAGCTGGTGGGCCGCAAGTAGTCCGTGGGTCATGGGTTGCACCTGCCTGGTCTTGGGCGTCATTCTCAAGTTAGAATGGTCTGCTGATTACGGGGAGATCGGGCTTTGAATTCCGGTTAGGTCTACTGAAGGTGGTTTTCCCAAAATGTTTCCCCCCTCTCCTAGTCTCCATCCACACGACAGCGGGCATACTACCTCATCCATACTATATTATAATAACTATCATACAGGTAGTAAAACGCAGTGATAGAAAACATACGGAAATGTCTAAATGGAGCAGATCGAAATTAAATTAGTTTAAATTACTTGTAAATTGACACCTGGACAAGGTTAATCGAACATGGAACCTTTGGCTTATCGTTCTAATACTATACGACTTATCTACCACAGTTTAAAGCAGAGTCAGCGCTTAGAGCATAGGTGCTCTAGGTCCCGGGCTCGACACCCAAGTTCAATGTCAAGGTGTCATTTTTCAACTAATTTAA
Organism: Timema shepardi; assembly: GCA_902151425.1. Classification (NCBI taxonomy): domain Eukaryota; kingdom Metazoa; phylum Arthropoda; class Insecta; order Phasmatodea; family Timematidae; genus Timema; species Timema shepardi. The sequence goes on from CABFVX010000919.1 coordinate 63,122, forward strand.
ATTATTATTATTATTATTATTATTATTATTATTATTATTATTAGCACCACGTCTTACTACCCGTTCGGGTTATACGCACTAATTTAAATTAATTTTATAAGATAGATCTTGTGAATGTGGGGAATGCCAGTCCACCACCGTGGTTCGGATTCCACGTTAAACTGTAGGTCCTCCATTTCATCTCACAATCACCCTACTATTACACATTAGCGTAGGTACGTATAACCCGAACGGGTAGTAAGACGCGGTGCTAATAATAATAATAATAATAATAATAATAATATAAGATAGATTGACTGGACTCTTGAAACTATTCGTCAGGTGAGTTTTATTTCTCTCACCAGGCGAATTATAGTAATATCCATTTTAATCATACGATTAATTTCTGATTGGTTTAATTTATATCATGGGTCCCCCTCTCCTCAAGCACCACGTCCTACTACCCATCCTGACATATTTTTATTTATTTGAGGTATTTTAACGTATAGTTTTTGAACTGACTGATTGTATCAGCATACGAGGATTTCTATGAGCGAGAGTGAAAGGGGCCACCGATTTTCCCTGGAAAGGTATTTTCACATACCTGACAGGTTTCTTTTACATGCCACAATCGACATGGGACCGGCGGTTTTACTTCCCCTCCGAAGGAAGTTGTGCTACGGATGTTTATCGCTAAAAATAAATCTGTCGACCTCGGCTGGGTTTGAACCCATAAACATAGGTTTCTGAGGCGTGCAATTTACCCCAATACCACCGAGGTCGACGATCGGATATCAACATAATATTTAACCTTCGTCCACCCCGTTAGGGTAATAGTGAAATCCTTAAAGATAAAATTGTTACCTTACAGGGGTAAACGGTGTACACTAGTAAGGTAGAGAATAGGAAGGTAAAACTTACAGGAATAGTGTCAGCATTCGCGTGTAGGGAGAGAGACAATTTGATAAATGTAATCTCAGTAGGCCTACGCCCGAATGGTATTAAATAATAATAATAATATTAATATTAGCACCGCGTCTTACTAATCGTTCGGGCTATACGCTTTTAATTACTAATTACGCTAATGGATTAGGAATTGGGAAGGTTGGATTAGAGGAAGTGAACACGCATTTGCGTGGAGGGAGAGTGGAAAACCATTTAGGAATAAACCTCAGCTCACCCGACCGAGATTCGAACCTCGATCTCCCCTTCCTCAGCAGTCGAGCTTAACACGACAAGCGCGTTAGCCAACTACGCCACCGAGGCGGGTAATGGTATTAAAACCTCCAAACTTTCAGCCAACGGGAAGCCATATAGGTCAAGGTTGACGCCTATATAGTGCTTATTAGAAGCTTTCAGAATCATGTAAATAGGTCTCATTCATAAAATATTGTAATGTGCTGTCCAATGTTCGTTTCAGTGTATATCAAATAACTCGCAGTAATCTGTGACCCCGATAAAGAGGCATGTACAAATAGCTCTAATTATGTATAGAAAAAAATTGAATTAGCTCCAGCTATCCTTCACGGGAGGTAAAAAAAAATGCCTGTCCGCTCTAATTGGCTTCCGCCCATTGATCCGTTACAAAGCTAATCAAAACAATGTCATAAAATCAACAAGCGAATTAAGTTCAATTGATAAGAGACACTGGGTGATCCGCCAATTAATTGGAGGCCTCGGCAGTTTAAATCTTAACACACGTACACACACACACACACACACACACAAAGTGAATGACATTCCCCCTTCTCCTCCCACCCCTCCCGTCCACGTTTGATTCAAAATGTCACTGATAAAAGAAAAAAAATAATGTAATAACGTTTTCACATCAGACGAGATTAGTCATGTGTTTTACCAAGCCCTTTGTTTAAATACCGAGATCAAATGCTCACATGTTTTAGAATTTACAAAATAATCTACTAAACTCCATTTAAAAAAATACAACACAGGATAAAAATTGCTCAAGTTACCTCCCAAAAAAAATTTTTTTTCGGTGTTACGTTTAAAATCAAGATTAATAACCACTTGTCCCCGGTTTGGTGGTTGGATGGTCCAAGGTGTCAATTTCACAATAAATTGGACTATCAGTGACGGTGAGATCAGGATTCGAATCCCGGCAGGGTGTACCAAGTGTTTTTTTTATTACATGATTTATCCACTCTCCTTCCACGCAAGTGCCGTTAGATTACCTCTAAAATGCTTCCTTTCTCATTCCTACCTCATTAGAGCAATTATTATATTATGGTGATCTTTTTTTTTTTTTTTTTNTTTTTTTTTTTTTTTTTTTGCAAGTTCTGGTTAGTCTGGCAACAAGCCACGACAGGTCAACGATATTCACATGTCAAGAGTTTTAATTATTGCACTTTTCAGAAAATGTGTTAAGTTTAACGATTCCTCTTGCTTGTTTTCTAATTTAAGTTCGGGTTTTCATCGTTGTCTGAAAAGGTGCTGCACAAAATGTATGGGTTTTTCATTGTGCTACCCCTATTTTACCTCCCCGCTAATTCTGCTGCATTTACTGTAAGATACCCTCCTCATCATAATCCTGTAGATTAAATCGTCAATGGCCCTTGAGGTTTAAAACTAAAAAAAATCCCTCTTTCCTTTTACTGCTTCAGGTTATATCTTGTGAAATGTATAAAGTACTGGGTTTAGTGGCCACATGGTCTAATTCATTAGTCTCGTAATAAACTAGACTGCCGATGACGGGGAGGTCGTGGTTCTATCCAGGTAAGTTGTACTGAGGGCGATATTTTCTTAACGGTTTACCACTCTTCTCTCCACGCAAAGGTGGGTACATTTCCTCTAAGTTCAACCTTTCTCATCCCTAACCCACTAGAATGACTAGTACATAGGCCTATAATCTGAACGGGTAGTAAGAAGGGGTGCTAAAAATAAAATTTAAAAAATATTGGTGTTATTTAAATAAGTTTGATCACGTTGATTTTTTTTATTACTGTAATTGCTTTGGGCTATTTTTTCCTCCCCCCCCCCCNATTGCACGGAGTGTAAACCATGTTATTACACACAACATTACGTCAACCTGCGCTCACCTTGAAAAATGATCAACGTGTCTTCTCAGAATTACCTTCCAATGAAACGTGATCTGGCGTCGTCTCTCTTTCCCTCAGACGCAATAAGGTCTTGACTCATAGGCTGCACCGTAGCGACTCTCGATCTTATGATCATTTGGATATATAATACCTCTTGATTTTTCTATTCTCCGCATACACAAACGCACACAAATAGAAGTTATACAGTCTCTCTCCATCGATTGGTTTTTTTATCCCCTATGAACCCAATAATAAATAATATGTTATGACATCTCGTCACTTTATCAAACATATTTGAGTGTAATTTATTTTGCGAAAGGTAAACCTCACAGGTTGTAGATAAACACATATTGCTCAATATGAGTTGCGTATGAGTAAAAAAAAAAGTATTCGAAGGAGGTCATGGTTTTTTTTATTTTAATGTTCATGACTGCTCAAAGTGGTGGTGCTTTGTGTTTTAAACCACGTGGGGGTAATTCGTGCTTTAATTAGCGATTGTGAAGAAAATTAGTATGACATCAAAAAAGAAAAGTAAGAGGCGACCGATGAGGCAATAATTATGAATGACCGCGTATTAATTAAAAGGATTAGTTAAGAGCTTTGCTAGAGAGAGTTGGAAAAAATAAGGATTTGGGTTCGGTCTTTCGTTTTTTACTATGGCTTATTTTGCGTGCGCTTTCTAAACGTGGTGGGATTATCCGATATAAGTAAGCGACTTACACACGAACGGGAACCATTAGAATAACGCCTAATAATAAATATTACACCTTAGCGTTAGATATATTATTGGCAAGTAGTCACTTATTTATTACACAGCCTCTAAACGGCTTTGGTTGTTGAATGGTTTAAGGTGGTGTCCCCAACCTTTTCATATCGCGGACCCCCTGAAGCCATGGATAATTCACCGTGTCTCCCCTCAGTTTCTCGCCATACGAGGCGAAAGTAAAAATCTACGCACTCATTTCTAGTATTTCACCTAACAATCCATAATAATAAAATAAATAATGTTTATTTAGACAGAAATAAAATAAAACAGATATTTAAGCAAATTGTGAACAGCGAATACCACCCGCTTCGGTGACCACGTGATCTAACGCGCTACTCTCGCAGTATATTAGACTGCCGATGATAGGGAGATCGTGGTTCGAATCTCTGTCAGATGTACTGAGTGTGATTTTTCCCCAAATGGTTTTCCACTCTCCCTTCACGCAAATGTAGGTACACTTCCTCTAAATACAACATTTATCATGCCTAAAACACGTACGAATAACCCGGATGAGTTTTGAGACGTGGTAAAAAACAGGAATACACTGTCTCTTACTACCCGTCCAGACTAGGAAAGCTCTGAGACCCGTTGCAGACGTTTAGAAATTCCGCATTATTTAGGAAATTGTTTGACATTTTTAAACCAAATATATGGGAATATCATCAAAATCGTCCACGTTTCACGCGAAAATTTGTACTTCTGAGATTAAATCAAAAGGCTAGAAACCTAGATCTAGCCTGCCTCTATAAAATAAAGTACTGTTTTGATAGCATCACGATAGAACAATTGAAGATAATATTGGATTGTTTTATAGACTTTTATGTGCGTTATCAGACTTCTTTTGTTAAACAATTTAGGTCTAACCTTAAAATTTCAATTGATCAGAGAACTTTCGCTTACATTTTGAAACCCAAAACAATATTTTCAAAGTTTTCAAACAACCTTATAAATAATCCGGGATTTCTAAAAGCCTACAGGGCTTCTCACATGGAGTACTACTCCGAAGATGAAATATATCGTCATTTTTTGCGTGGAGAGGAAAATATTTCGAGTAAACCACCCTATACGCACCCTAACAAGACTCGATCCCAACCATCCGTAACCAAACAAACCAGACTAGACGAGCTTCTTGTTTAGTTCACGCCCCCAACAATGTTGATATTGCCTCTTTATAGACTTCTCACCACCAAATGAATTAGTGTCGTTAATGTTTTAATGTCAATTTACGAGCGTTACAGACAGTAAAGAGAACATAAATCTCTTTCTAAAAGAATAACTTTCTATTATAGATAATTGATTCGATTGTGTGGTATGGTTTTCTTTTGAAAATCATCATGACCCATATTGGTGGTCTCGCAATAGATTGGATTTCCTGTAACAGGAGGTAGAGGTTCGAATCCCCAGCGCATAAGCGATGGGAATGCTTTTCCACATACAATGACTAATTATTACTGATTTTTCTACCCACTCTTCACGTAAATAAGGCTGTTATTAGGCCTACTCTAAAAATTATTATAATTATTAGTTATTACTATTAGCACCACGTCTTAGTACCCGTTCGGTTTATACGCAATTACGCTAATGTGTAATGGTAGGGTGATTGTGAGATGAAATGGAGGACCTACAGTTTAACGTGGAATCCGAACCACGGTGGAGGCCTGGCATTCCACACATTCACAAGATGTCTTGTCAGAGGTGAAGGAAGGGCTTTGGCAATCAGATAAAACTGTGCCGAGACCGAGGATTGAACCCCGGATTCCCAACACAGAAGTACGACATTTTTCCCCTAGACCCCCCGAACTCTAAAAATACTTTTTTTTGTAATCGCACTCCTGGGGTTTAACCGCTAGTAACTATTATGTTACTGATTTAAAAGTATCTAGTTCTATTCCCAGCATTACCGGAATAAAATCAAATTGTGGACTGAGGAGATATCCCCCTTTCACATTAATAAATTAACGGTTGGGGGGCTGGGCGTTGTGTCTGTTCTACGTTTAAGTTGGTTTATAAGTTGTGTGTTGATATAATCGTTAGATTCAGAGTGTGCACTTTATATACCTTAAATTTTTTTAAAGGCAATGAGACAAAGGCCACCACCCACTTTAAGGCGAAAATTCTTGCACTTAAATATTTGTAATGGTAATGACAGTTTATATGCCTCAATAACACTAAAAAAAATCCTAAGTTATCTCATTATTCTATGTTGTGGCCCATTTAAAACCCATTTTATTGATATCAGAATCAATTCATTCATCGGTAAGCGTCATTACAATTGAGATCATTCTACTTAATCATACAAAGGTGGCCTGGTGGTCTAGGCGTAAGGGGTCGTACTTCTGTGTTGGGGGTCCGGGGTTCAATCCTCGGTCCCAGCACAGATTTATATGATTGCCAAACCCTTCCTTCACCTCTGACAAGACGTGTATTAATCACAACTTGCGAATGTGTGGAATGCCAGGCCTCCACCATGGTTCGGATCCCACGTTAAGCTGTAGGTTCTCGATTTCATCTCACAATCACCTTACTATTACACATCAGCGTTAGTGCGTATAACCCGAACGGTTAGTAAGACGAGGTGCTAATAATTATTGTATTTATTTTTAGCATCAAGTCTTACTACCAGTTCGGGTGTGTACAAATTACACTAATGTGTTGGGTATGAGGAAGGTTTAATTTAGGGGAATTATACCCGGGTTTGTTTGGAGGTCGAATGGAAAACCATTTATTTTTAAGAAAAACTCAGTACACCCAAATGATATTCGAATCCCGATCTCCTCGTCATCGTCAGTTTAGTCTATTACAAGGGTAACGCCTTGGTGACAGGATATGCTCAGTCGATCACGTGAGGAAATTTTGACGTCGTTGAAAGTCAATCTTAAGAGTATTTTAAACTCACAAATGTATCAAAAACGATAAAATAAAATTTGAGTAACCGAAAAGCCTTTATCGGTGATCGTATAGGAAAACTAAATAGTTAAATATGAGAATTTGCGTTTTATTTACTCTAGAAAGGTGGGGACAATCATTTGAGGAAATATTAAAATTAACGATAAAATGTATGGGAGAAAAAAATTAAGAAAGAATCGGTGATCTTGGGACCTTTGATAAGTCTCTAAGTCGATCAGGGACCTAAAAAAATGTTTGCCGGCCCCTGCCTGAGACCATGTGGTCACCGAAGTGTGTCCAAGTAATATTAAAACAAAACTAAAACATGTAGTTTTTACGGTTGGGTCTTAAATTGGCTCACCTAAATGATTGCATTGAATCAACCCAGTTTGATGTATATGACCGTATCCGGTTGAAATAAGGAGGTTGTATCGACAGTTTGTCAAAGTATATGTAATTCAGGTGTTATTTCTCATTAAGAAGCTATTAACCTCTATAGCGACGTGTACATAATGCCATTACTTATTAATAACAAACGGATGGCATGCGTGGTTTTTATAGCCTAATAAACAAGATAGAAATCAACTTTTTTTTTAAAATGGCGAAAGCTTAATATTGATGTATTCATTGAAACATATTTGAGCAAGTACTCTTGATTTATAAAAAAGAAATATGTGAAAGTCGATAGTAGCTACGTCGAATGTGCAGTAGACCTATTTAAAAAGTAACATGAGTGTAAAGTTTTATAGTTTGATAAACAAGCCAGTCGATTTTAATGGTTTTTCTAGTACGCTGTAATGGTTGTGTCAGGACTGCAAGCGACGTATCCTAATTAGTTATTGGACGAAAAAAAAATATCGCACCCCTAGTCTTTTAATTAACTATGCTAATAAAGAAAACAAACGTAAATTAGCCATAAGCGTAATCCGCCCCCCCCCCCCTTCTTCCGGAATCATTAGATATGTGGCTATTGTATGATCTATAGATGTAGTCAGATTTGTCAAAAATGTTATTTATTTTATATTTTTTAAATGATACGCAAACTATGTATTTTTACGTGTTTTAGTTTAATTGTTTTATTTTTCGTATGTTTTTAAATTGTTTTACCGTAGTGTGTGTTTGTACTATAATAATATTAATATTAAGTCATGAATAGTCAAAACATGTTTAGAAGGATGAGTGTGGAGGGAGTAATGAAGCAAATATATGAAGGTAGAGTGTGTGTGTGAATCAAAATGAATTGGTAGGCCATGTAATACGTGGCTAAATGGTATAGACGAATGTGTGAACAAGAGAAACATTGAGAGTTTTAAGAATAGATCATGCATAATTCGGTGTATGGATGTTGTTGAAGCGAAGGGAGTATGCGAGGATAGGGAAGTGTGGAGAAAGTTAGTGATGATGTGTTGAGTATGGAGTTGATGTTTTTTGAGCTATATGCACAGTTTATTGCCTAACCCGTAAGGGAACGGCGTGGTATGTATGTATGTATGTATGTATGTATGTATGTATGTATGTATGTATGTATGTATGTATGTATGTATGTATGTATGTATGTAATATGTAATGTATTTATGTATTTATGTAATGTATGATATGTGTGTGTGTGTATGTGTAAAAATTAATATTAGCTATGGATTTACGAACGAAATTTAAAAAACAACTCCTTATCTATAAAATGTTTGCCCTAACCTAGACTTGAACCAACATACATTTCAATGTCCATTAAATGTGTGCAGTTAGAGTAAGACAGTATAATTTTGAAGTTACAGTTTAAGGTACCCGTCTTAACAATTATTATTCTTAGTTTTTTTTCTACAGGAAGCACCATTTCATATTGATTGAATACCATCCGCATCAATGGATACAAGGATTGAATAATAAATTCTGGTTTGTTAGTCTCTGGAGATCGGGGTTCGAATTCCGGCCAGGTGTAACGAGGGTGTTTTTTTACTTAACGGTTTCCCACTCTCTTTTCACTCAAGAGAGGGTGTACTTTCTATAAATTATGTAGTCCAACCTAGAAAGCTATTTACAAAATTATGCTGACATCATACTATCTTAATATTATTATTTATAGTAGGCCTATTGATAATATTTATCAAAAGGTACAGCTGCAGAATACATGGTTTGGCGTATGAATACGTGAAAGTAGATATTGTAATTTGTATAGCTAATGGATAGAGTTCTTCTTATGAAAAGTGTATAGTATCTTAGCTATTCCTACCCTATTATTGTGACTAAATATTGTTAGATAGATAAGATTTATAATAATACGTGGCCCAAAGAAAAAAAATACTGTCATCCAATCGGTATTCTCTTGGACCCAAATTCGGCTTCACTGACCACTTAACTACAGTGACCAGCATGGTCCAGCTGCAGTCTAAACTCAAGAGCAAACACTATAATTTATTCCTTGGCCGACTTGCGTCTCACTCGAGAACAGGAGAGAAAACACAACAAAACAAAAAACCCAACAACTGGATCACTCAGGAAAAAGGGAAGACTCGTGTCTCAGTAATTACCCCCCTTGTGTTTAATCAAGCAAGCGGGTGAATGAGACTTTTTAGTCATTATGTCCTTTGCAAACAGAACGAATGGTGGAGGGAGGGGCAGGGGGGAGGACAATGTCCGGGACCACCGAGGTTGATAACGCGGTCAGCACGTCTGACCATCCCTAGAGAACTGGGTTCGACCATGGACTGTGTGTTTATTTTTTCTTCCCCGCGTTTCTCTTATCCGTCCGGGTTACACTCATACGATCATATGGTAGGAATGAGGAAGGTATATTGCAGAGGAAATGTAGCCTAGTTTACGTGGAGGTACCAGGGGCCAGGGGGTTCGGAAATCCAGTCTAACGCAAGAGTGACGCCTTAGACCACACTACCACAAAATTGGGTAAACGTAATGTGGATTTTCAGCCTCTCTATAAAATATATTTATCCTAGTTATTTAATCTAGGTAAATTTTTACAAGTATGTAACGCTTGTTCTAGATTAATAATTATCGGTAAAACACCACTACTAGACCCAAGCACATAAATATCTATCCTACGAAAGGGCGTAAAACTCTTTCACGGTTATACTGTTCTGACACTTGGTGAGAATCAAACTGAAGGCCCTTGGATTGATAGACATGCCATCTGCAAGCTTAATCTTATTATATGTTTTCAGTGCACTTTATAACCAAACGTCCTAAATCTATACACGGCTTACAAACCAATCTTTACCAAAGATAATACCCTTCACACAATATAACCATCTTTAGTGTCGAGACCCGCCTCGGTGGCGTAGTTGGCTAACGCGCTAGTCGTGTTGAGCTCTACTGCTGAGGATGGGGAGAGCGAGGTTCGAATCTCGGTCGGGTGAACTGAGGGTGGTTTTTCCTAAATGGTTTTCCACTCTCCCTCCAAGCAAATGCGGGTTCACTCCCTCTAATTCAATCTTCCCAATTCCTAATCCATTAGCGTAATTAGTACTAAAAGCGTATAACCCGAACGGGTAGTAAGACGCGGTGCTAAAAATAATAATTTAATGTCTAGAGTAGGTGACCTGGCGCTCTAGGGGTAAGGTGTCAGACTTCTGTGTTGGAGGTCCGGGGTTCAATCCTTGGTCCCGGCACAGATTTATCCGATCGCCAAACCCTTCCTTCACCTCTGACAAGACGTGTATTAAACACAACTTGTGAATGTGTTGAATGCCAGGCCTCCCCCGTGGTTCGGATTCCACGTTAAACTGTAGGTCCTCCATTTCATCTCACAATCACCCTACCACTACATATTAGCGTAAGTGTGTATAACCCGAACGGGTAGTAAGACGCGGTGAGGATGATAATAATAATAATTTAGATTAGTAATTTAGTTTGATATGACTTACTTATCCGGAACTGGATGTGCCCTCAGCTCTCGCCTGGCCTGGTTAGTGCTGTCTGTGCCATCTGGTAAACATTACATGTACTAGATGAGTTAAGGAAGTGTGGTGTTTTCCTGTTGCTGTCCGCACTGAATTTTTTGTGAGCGAGAGCGAAAGGGCCTACCAATTTAGCCTGGAAAGGTATTTTTACAAACTTACAAAGGTTCTTCACCATGCCATAATCGACATTGGACCGATGGGTGTTTACTTCCCATCCTAAGGAAGTTGTGTTACGGAATCGTATCGATCAAGAAATATTCATCGACCCCGTCTGGGTATGAACCTACAAAAATTGGGTCTTGAGGCGAGAACTGAGGTTGACTATAAATATAACAATACCTATAAACAATAATGATATTGTAAAATGCCATCAGTGCTGGACACAGTAAAATTCTGTTGTGCTTTATAAAAGCCCTTTGTTAAGAAAATGGTACTGTAGATTCGGATGTTCAAGTAATTGCCAGTCATTGGTTGCCAGCTTTGGTAGTATAGAGGAGCGGGTGGAGGGAACTATAAAAAAAAAGTCAATTCCTGTAAGAGCTGTCTGACCTTGGACTTACCGATGGTTCTAACTCGTCTCCGTCAACTGCGGTCATAACAACGAGAGTCATAATTGGATGAGACGAGGATTCTGCGAGAACTGGTCCAGTGGGTGTAGAGAAAAGAGGATAGTGTGTGGGAGGATAGTGGTTTTTTATTTATAAAGACTTGCTTTTCCATCTTGCCAGTAATATTACCACGCTCTGCGGTCTCATTATTGGCTATCGGCGTCTGAATAATGTATTTATTGAATTTGGCAACGCCCAGAAATTTACTTTTGTGTGTGGTGTCGTATCGGAGCTAATATGTCTGTCTAAACTTTTTTTTATCGCCATCACCGCGTCTTACTACCTGTTCAGCTTATACTTATATTATGATAATTACTTTGATGGGCTAGGGGGAGATGAAGAAGGAACTAATTTAGAGGTTATTTACCCGCATTTGCGTGGAAGAAGGGATTCGAACCCAAATTTCACCGTCTTCAGCACGCCTCGGAGACTATTCGTCCACGGATCGGGGAATTTTACGGTGAAAGGTAAGAAACCGGGGGTCACTGTGCATATAGGCTACACGATCCAAACCGGTCGATTAAAATATGTGTCACGTACCCAGTGGCACAACCATGTGAGGGGGCCTAAGGGTTCCCAAGTCCTCCTACCCCCTCCCCCCCCCAACCAACCAAAAAAATAAAGGAAGAGAAAGAACGAAAATAAAACCTTTATTAAAGCGCAGGCATGTCTATATGTAATTAATTTGAAAAGTGATCTTTGATACTATTAAAATAGGCCTAGTTGAAATCATTATTTTGTTGGTGATCTGTTACAGTTATTATTATTATTATTATTATTATTATTAGCACCGCTAGCACCGCGTCTTACTACCCGATCGGGTTATACGCACTTACGCTAATGTGTAATGGTAGGGTGATTGTGAGATGAAATGTAGGACCTACAGTTTAACGTGGGATCCGAACCACGGTGGAGGCCTGGCATTCCCCACATATCTGTTACTGTTAGTTTGTTCTTTAGTTAGCAAGAGGTGGGTGTTGCCCCAAACTCTCGTATATTCAATAAGTTGAGTCTATAGTTGTATTCAAGCATAGTTTTCGTTAACATTTGTATTCGTATATGTAATTCTTCCTCAAGTACAGCCCAAACCAAAACCCTTGGTGCGCCACTGCGTGAACCAATAGCCTACAAACATGACCTCACCTTTTGGGTCTTAATAACACTTCAATACGAAAGCGGTTATTAACCTAATGAACTTAAATAAATAATTTAGGGACTATAAAAAGAGCTCTGTACCTATTGAGAGAAAGTTCTGAAGTTTTAAAGAGAAGGGAGTTATTGAATAGTATAATTATTAGTTGATAATTTGTACTTAAAATAGAAAGTATCAACACTTACAAAAAGAATTCTTATTTTGAATGGGAAAATCGGTTGGAACTATGTTATTAAATACCTATCCATACAATTATCCACATTCCAATCCAACAATAATGTGTCCCCCCTTACCCTGCAGATAGTATGACACCCAGGATTGCCAACCCACTTGTACGTTTATACCTTCTGATAGGAATAGAATAGCCGTGAGAGATTTGATGACGTAATCGTAATGTGTCAGATATGTGGGCCCCACCTCTTTAATTGTGTGTGCTCTTGCACTGTTTCCATGGAGGATATCAACTGGATAGGTAATGTTACTCTTTCTTTTGCATGCCTACCAGTGGACTTTTTTTTTCCACGCGTTTTACTGTCTGTCCAGATTATACGCGTATATGAAGAAAGGAAGTATTTTATAGGTAATCTACCCGCACTTGCGTGGAAGCGAATTGGGAAACCATTCAGGGAAAACCACCCTCTGTGGACCCCATTCGGGCTCGGGACCCCGATCTACCCGTCATCAGTGGGGCAGTCTAAGAGGAGAGTGAAGTCTTAGACCAGTGTTGGTCAACATATTCTTCAATGTAACCACAGGCGCGGCGAATGAGAAGGGAATTTTTGTCAAGCCATGTAGAGATTGAGAAAATAGGTTGATAGATCAAACATTTAAAAAACACACACACTGATTTAACATTTTTATTCAAAATGTGTGCATTTTGACTGTTCGGTACAACTGCCTCAGACGCAAATGATTAAAAAAAAATTAAATTGAAAATGTAAGACTGTTAATTGCGAAATTTTACAAGCCTTCTGCTTCTAATGATATGCAGGAAATATCAAGTTACTAGCATCACACGCTGCCAGGTAAAAGTTTATTTTTCTAAGAAAGCTGGCAAACTCAAATTAACCATCTTTTATGGACAATTCACCACTTGCGTCTACGCCGGCCTTAGACCACTGAAGTGTGTGTGTTTTTTGGGTCAAAACTGTACCTTTTGTATGGTCCACTCCCCCCTCCCATCATATCCCCGCCCTCGCCCCATTTGACCAAACACACATAGAGACTGCTCTGAACATCTCACATGGAGAATGTTTTATATACCTGACAAATGAGAAGTGATATTATACATCACAGTGTTTACCCTGGCAACAAGCCACGACACGACACTGCGTGCTAGGCAACTTACCAACAGTCTGGGCCATCCGTACTTACGGTCCAATTTGTATACGAAGGATATTTTAGAAAATGCATACACATTTTGTTGTGATCAACATTGACAACATTTCACATTATCATTAGTGTTATATTTTATTGGCATTGATCATCTATATCGAAAGTGACAGCTGTAGATCACATGACTTGACGTATGGACATGTGAAAAAGTAGCTCCACCGGCTTTTATAGCTGTCAACAAAGGTTCTTAGTATGAAAAAATGAACTTAAGGGTAGGAAGTAAGTAAATAGAATATTAAATACATTTTTTCTACATTTTCATGGAAATATGGTGGGAGCCCATTTAGGTTAGAATGTATATATACCACGAATAAAACCGCCCGGGATTCAAACCTTGACCCTTATCTCATTTGGTAACGTGTCTGCCCACTAAGTTCGATTCCCATCATTACCAAAAAAAATGTATCTTTGGTGAAATTGGAGTACTCCCTTTCAAAATGATGAATTAATGGTCCACTTGGATAGAGGGGTTAGAGGGGTGGGGTAGGGGGTGTTGTGCTTGTTCTAGATTTAATTTGTGAGTCGTGTGTGGTGATATAATAAGTTGGTTTATAAGATACTCGTTAAATACTTCAAATAAAGTAAATATTAATTATGTAAGTGACCTGGTGGTCTAGGGGTAAGGTGTCAAGACTTCTGTGCTGGGGTCTGGGGTTCAATCCTCGCCCCCGGCACAGATTTATCTGATTACCAAACTCTTCTTTCAACTCTGACAAGAAGTGTATTAATCACAACTTGTAAATGTGGGGAATGCCAGGCCTCCACCATGGTTCGGATCCCACGTTAAACTGTAGGTCTTCCATTTCATCTCACAATCACCCTACCATTACACATTAACATAAGTGCTTATAACCCGAACTGGTAGTAAGACGCGGTGCTAATAATAATTAATTATGTAATTTTAAAATATTCTTAAGCAAACCGGTTTTTATTTATCACGTCTTATAATATCCATCCGGATTGTGTGTGTTTTAATTACATTATTATAGTATGTCTGAGGAAAGTATAATCAACCAGAAATGTACCCGAATTTGCGTTGAATATGTAAACCATTTAGGGGGGTGGGGGGGAAGACTTCAATCTTTCAGGATAGATACGGAGTGTGTAGGAATATGGCCACCTTTCAGGGTAAAAACGGAGTGTATAGTTTTAACAAGATATCCTACCTTGGTGAACACTACTCTACATGAAACTATTCGAGTTCCCTTCCAATACTATATCCTCCATGGCTGTGCTGTTGATCTTCGCCACAGTCGCTTCTAACGACAATGTAACTGCATCTATCACAATGTGCGTGTTATGTGTCACGTGACGTAACGATGATCACAAGACTTTCTAATCCCGCTAATATGTGTGTGTGTGGGAGGAGTTAGTTGGGCGTCGGGACCGAGGTGGGTGCTGCTCCGTTGTGACGGGAACCCGGGCTTAAGTCCGTATTGTTATAAGATTTGTTGTTGTTGTTGTTGTTGCTAAAATAAATACATTATTATTATTATTATCACCGCGTCTTACTACCCGTTCGGGTTATACGCACTTACGCTAATGTGTAATGGTAGGGTGATTGTGAGATGAAATGGAGAACCTACAGTTTAACGTGGGATCCGAACCACGGTGGAGGCCTGGCATTCCCCACATTCACAAGTTGTGATTAATACACGTCTTGTCAGAGGTGAAGGAAGGGTTTGGCAATAAGATAAATCCGTGCCGGAACCGAGGATTGAACCCCGGACCCCCAAAACCTTTTATCAAAAGTTCACTAAGAAAAGGATCAAAAGATCACCTAAATCTCGTATCAAAAGCTCTCAGGGGTGAAAAACAAGTACATAACGTGACAAATATGTATTGTAAGCACCCTCCCCCCCGCCCCCCTAATCTTTACTATTGTTACAAAAAAACACTCCGTAGTGTGATGATCCCACAAGCGAGCTATATTGACCAAGCGGCCCCCGCCTTATCAATGATAGTGCCAACATTTATGGATAGAATGTGTCATGTGGTCAGCACAATGAACCCTCCAACCATTAATCTCAGTTTTCTAGATTTGAGCCGTTATTTCTTTATTAAAGAGGCTCCTCGTTTGTCCTCACGAGGCTGAGTTTGACTCCGTCCCAGAACGATTCTGGGAGCTCCGGGGATCGAACCCAGGAACTCTGACTACTATACCACAAAGGCTATCGCAATAGAAAAATAACCCTACAGAGTTAGATTAGGTTAGGTTGGTTAGTGCAAAGACAATACTTTTTTTTAAATCACCCGTTCAGGTTGTAAGCTTATTTACTAACTACATTAATGGTTTTAGGGAGTATGATGGTTCTATTTAGAGGAAGTGTACCCGCATTTTCCTTACGGAAGAGTGAAAAACAAATTGGGGAGAAAAATCATCAGTACACCTGACCAAGATTCGAACCTCGATTCTCCATCATATTATTCGTGGTAATCATTTGGTACAAATTAATTGGTTACCTTCTAATTTTAAAGTGATGTGTTCGTTCTAGCCCTTATTAATATTTAGTCTGATTAGTAGGATATATTTCGAAAATATGTTGAAAAATGGCACCACCGATTTATCCGGGTTCGACCTGTCACCAGGATTCCACAACATTGATTGTTTTAAAGCAGAGTATATATCTATGGACGTGTGTGATCAAATTACAATTAATCCATCGGGCTCTAAAACCTATATTCTTTCCACTCACGCGTAGGGCTTGTCTTTCCAAATTAAATAATTGAATCGCTGAGTGCAGTAAGGAACTAAGTCAATATTTGTTATTTTTCAAGAGAAACAAAAACCAATCATTTATTAAAATATTTTTAGGGGTTTTATGGATTAACTATTAGAATAGTTATTTAATTTCCGATAATTCTTTGGTTTTAAAAAGAAATATGTCTATGTTTTTACTCGGTTCTTTTCTACAGCCGATCACATAAATAGTATGTAATAATGTGTGTGATTGAGGGTAGCAAACTATTAGAATATACATAGAAATAAAACAATAAATTTAGTTAAATTTTCACTAAAAAGATTTTAATTCTTTTATTTTCTCTTAACCCCTCGGAGAGATAATTATTGTGTTCATAAAGAACATTTTACCAATCGACCTAAAATTTAGTATCCAGGGTTTTCATATGGTTCCTCCAAAGATTTTTTGGAACTAGATATTCAACCCTAAAATTAGGGGTAGTTTACTGACGGCCAAATAGAGAAAAAAAATCGTTTTTTCTCAAAATCTGTTTTATCAATTTTGATTGAATTTTCTTTCTAGACATTGTTTCAACATTATGAACAAAATGGCAATTCTAGTTTTTCTATGCAAATGGGTGCTTTACGGAAGCAAAAATTTCCTAATTTTATCATATCACCACAACTATTTAAGATATAAAATATTATTGTTATTATTGTTAGCACCGCGTCTTACTACCCGTTCGGGTTATACGCACTTACGCTAATGTGTAATGGTGGGGTGATTGTGAGATGAAAAGGTGGAGGCCTGGCATTCCCCACATTCACAAGATGTCTTGTCAGAGGTGAAGGAAGGGTTTGGTAATCAGATAAATCTATGTCGGGGATATAAAATAACTTATCGTTGTAAAAATGTATAACCATTTCAAATAAAAATCTATTATATAGAATATATTTTTATAAAACTAATAAGTTTCTAAGATATTTGTAAATATATCTAAATAAAATTATGGTGCTCTTAGAAAAAAGAAATCGATTGTTATGCTTTTTGGTGAACAAATATGTTACTCTTTTCTCAAAGTTTCTGTAACAGTGCATATTATTTCATATAATATTTGGTGGAGTGTTTCTACAACAATATATATTATTTCTTTTCACAAATCTTACGAGTTTTTTTTAGTAAATGTCTTTATTTTAAGATGAAATGGCGAGCAAGTGTGCAGTGCATCGTAACGTTTATTTTTAACTTTCAATAAACTGTGCCAATCGTTGGCCGGGCCAAAACGAGACAGGATAAGATTGGGGGAACGGAACTAAGCCAATGACTTAAGTACGTTCCTGCACAATTTTTATTCATAACTTAGTGACCTAGTTCCTTTCATCGCCAATCGATATCTCGCCTCCCAAAAACACAGATTAACATTTTAAAAAAATGCATATTTTGATTTAGCTCTATTTTTCACATATCGATTCAATTAAAAAAACATGAGTAAATAGTAACATACTGTGTTTACTTTTACTTTATATAGGGCCTACGCGGTAGTTTTTAGCATGTCCCCCCCCCCC
>CABFVX010000919.1:93368-108295 GCA_902151425.1 Timema shepardi
CCCCCCCCCCCTTTATTCCTTCCCTGCAAACCTCCTGTTTTCACCCTTAGTTCGTCTTTGTGCTGCCGCATAATCGCGTAAGCTAACTCTTTCTCTCTCTCTCGCACCCTTTATCAACCACGCCCACCCCTTCTGCCACCCCTTTTAAAAACTCCAAAGTATGATGTTTTATTTGTTTCTGTGATAGAGGTCCACTTTAATAAATAAAAAAAAATTGCGAAAGAGGAGTTGGGAGGAATTTCGGACTTCTCTATTGACGCGTAACATCGTTGTCTTCCTCGGGCATTTTAATCTCACCCCGTTAAAAAAAAGGGGGGGAGTAAAATGTTCCATTTTTTTTAAGGAAAAGGGGGTAGTTTTTATTTTTGAAGGGCTTACAACACATTTGGAAAGAAGGGGGCTGGAGGGAGATGAAGGGTGGAAAGGCAGACACAAGTGTTTATAATGTTCGTTTTTTTTAAAATCCATAATGTTCATGTGTGTTAAACTACCTCCCCCTGAAATAGCTGTAATCAGTTAAACACACGCATCCATAATTTTCAACCCCCCCCCCCCTCCCCCTTCACCACTTGCCCACACCTCACCAGTCGGTTTGTCGTGTTCTGAGATAATTCACACAAAAGAGGAATTACCGGTGTGGGGAGTTTGATGTTTTTTTGGGATGTCATTTAGTCGTCTCGGGTTTTGGATGAAAACTTTTTTTTTAATCGCCCTTCTGGTCGGTCGTCCCAAAACCGTTAGTTTCTTTACAAGTGTTTATATGGCATTATTTTACAGTAAATACATTATTAAACATGTAGTCTCTCTCGCATCAAATTGTATAATTGACGATATTTACTATGAGTTTCATACGACACTTAAAAATATATACATAATTTTTTTCCTTACTCTACACTCCAATTTTTATAATAAGGGCCTTTTAGAAAATACGAACTTTTTTTTCAACATTTACTAACATCTCACTATATTACTATACTGGAGATATATGTGGCCACGCGGTCTAATGCGTCACTCTCGCATTAGACTAGACTGCTAATGACGGGCACATCATGAACCCATGATATTAAAAAAAAATCGCAATGCCGTCTCGTCTGTCTGTTTCTCTGTCTTTACCGTGGGACTATTTTACAAATTGGGCTAAAACTTGGGGTGTTTGGCGTTTTCATAGGGTCACTTCAAGAGGTTATTGGAATTAATTGTTCAACCCTGAATTTTAGGGTAGTTTACTGAAGGGCAAAATGAGAAAAAAATAATCGATTATTTTTTTGCAAAATTTCTTTAACGTTTTTTGATTAAATTTTATATTTAGACACTGTTTTTTATTATTATAAACAAGATGGAAACTCTGATTTTCTCACAAAAATGGCTTTGAAGGTACTTTACATGAGAAATTTTTTCCAATTTTCATGATTTTTCCGCAACTATTTGAGATATAAAATAATGTATCGCTGTAAAGTTGTAGTATTATTAAAGATATAAATCTTTTATTTGAAATATATTTTCATAAAACCAACAATTTCTTGTCTATAATCAAATATATCTAGTTTTTAATTCAGGTCTTTGAAAATGAATTTGATTCTTATGCTCTTTGCTGGCCAAAGATATTTCTCTTTTCTCATTTTTTTCTTTGTCATTGTTCCTAGTTCCTAGTGCCATAGAGTGAGTGAGTATTATTTCATTTATGACTTTTGGTGTAACGTTTCAACAACAATGTATAGACCCAGTATTTGGTTTCACAAACCTTTCGAGTTTTTAGTAAATGTCAATTTTAATATGAAAGGGAGAGAAAGTCTGTGCGGTGCGCCGTACCATTTATTTTAGTTTTTACGAATCTCAAATATTTCCAATACCAGAGGGTTTAAGGGTTTCGAACTTCCCATATTTGTTACTTTCTAACAGTTTCTTCCTTTCTACAATAAATATAAAATTATTCTAAACATAGTAAGGAGTCAAACCGGGTTCTCCAGATCATATATAAAAGATTTGTAGCCATTAGAATAGGACATATGAAAAATAAGAGTTTCTAAGTTCAACAAAGTACTAGACCCCGTAAGAGTTTTTTTAAAAGGGGAAAAGCTGGTAAGGGGCGAGGGGGGGGGGGTCTTGAAGGTCGTGAGTAGGTAGGAAGGCCCGTCCCCATGCCCGCATAAGGGCAAAGTATTCGTACTGGCTTACTCTACCAACTTCATCAAGGACAATAAAATATGGTACCTGTCATTTTGGGCCGTTTTTTTTATTATTGTAATCTGCGACCTCTTTAAGATTTGATGGTTATCTTGGTATCTCCGCGGGAATTGCGTAACACAGTGAAAATATCTTTAATGGGCTGTACAGTCCAATTTTTCATTTAAAAAAAATTGTTTTATCTTACTGTTATAAAAGTTCCTTGATCTACTTTCAAAGTATTCATACATCAGGTCATCTGATCTGCAACAGTATTTTTTTATGGATATCTAATTTATTGCAACCGCCACCTCATTAAGTTTCAACCGACGGGAAATATTCTATTATAGTAATTAGGGCTACATTACGAAAATGTTGGTCAGCAAAGGGATGAATATACTCAGGAGTGGAGGAGGTTACACAATGATGCGTTATATACATTGTACTCATCACAAGACGTTGTTAGGATAGTAAAATCTCTCAGATTACGGTGGGCAGAACATGCAGCGTGAATGGGAGAATCTAGAACCGTGTTCGTGGTATTGACTGGCAAACCTAATGGGAAGAGACCATTGGGAAGACCTAGACGTAGATGGAAGGATAGCGTTAGAATGTACCTGAAAGATAGGGTGTAGTGAGGTTGACTGGATAGAGCTATCTCAAGATAGGGATAGGGTGTAATGAGGTGGACTGGATAGAACTATCTCAAGATAGGGATATGGTGTAATGAGGTGGACTGGATAGAACTATCTCAAGATAGGGATAGGGTGTAATGAGGTAGGCTAAATAGAACTATCTCAAGATAGAGACAAAGTGTAATGAGGGGAACTGGATAGAACTATCTCAAGATAGGAATAGGGTGCAATAAGGTGGACTGGGTAGAACTAGCTCAAGATAGGGGTAGGGTGTAATGAGGTGAACTGGACAGAACTATCTCAAGATAGGGATAGAGTGTAATGAGGGGAAATGGATAGAACTCTACTGAGGGTGGTGTTTTCCTAAATGGTTTCCCAATCTCCCTCCACGTAGATGTGGGTAGATTATCTCTAAAATACTTTCTTCCTCATCTCCACCCCATTAGATTACTTGCCATATTTACGAACAACCTGAACAGGTAGTAGGACGTGGAGATAACTTTTAGTACTATCAAAAAAAAGTTCCTTTCTTTCTAAATCAGACTGTAAGTTTGGTTAGTTTGTTGTATGCTTTTTTGTTTTGTTTTTATCTTGTGACTGTACCACCCAGTAACCAATCCCGAACGTGGTGTATCTCCGGCCGGCAATACGGTTGAGGGGGGTGTTACGGGTGTCATTGAAGTCAGTAGGAGATTTACGGTCAGCCCCGAGGGGAGAATTTCATCCTTCTGCATCCTCCCTTATCAAAAGTGTAATACACCCGGGCAGCGTTCATTTAACGCGCCAAGCGGACTTACAGCTAAACAACGCTTCCCCCCACCAAAAACCGAAATCCCATCTACATACGACATATCCGCCAGCTCCGTAGCCTGCAAGAGGATTACACAGTAACAAATTGCTCTGCCCAGATTTCCGATACGTAATGTCCGTAGTCCGTAGAAGACAGTGATTGCTCTGTCCAAAGTCCCAATACGTAATGTCCGTAGTCCGTAGAAGACAGTGATTGCTCTTTCCAAAGTCCCAATACGTAATGTCCGTAGTCCGTAGAAGACAGTGATTGCTCTGTCCAAAGTTCCAATAAGTAATATCCGTAATCCGTAAGAAGATCCACAGTAACGTATTGCTCTGTTGATTGCACCATTCAGAAGGCTACGGCTCAATTCAACTGCAGCTGAACTTGAAACAAACCTGTATTCAACCCACACATTCCATTGGAGTTATACATAAACTAAACACCTTCATACAAGACTGTGTTCTCGTGTTATCGACCAATAAGTGTAAAACAAAACATTTGATTGGCTTAGCCAAGGAATGCTGGATCATCCGAAAATAAACTTAAGAAAAGATCATAGCTGTAAATCTTACCAATGTTTTCCTTCTTCTATTCCCCATACACTTCTTTGGTGCATTTGAGGAAAGGCTCCCGAATTTACGTGGAAGGAAAGCTTAAATTCCTTTTTAAGAAAAACCCCCATTAGTTTTCATCCAAACTCCACAATCCCGTAAAATAAAGATGAATTAGCTTGACATTTAGACCACGTGGCTGGAGGTTTATTGCTCAATATTTAATTTGTGTGAATTTTAAAATGTTCTTATTGACTAACACCAGTTGGAGCGCTAACTGATGCGCCAGTCTCGTCTTGTCTGTTTTGCCATAGGTGGGAAGTTCGTGGTTCGACTCCCAACCAAGTGTACAAAGAGTGTTTTTGTTACTATACCTTCCCTTGGACGCGGGTTAGTTCCCTTTAAATTATACCTTTCTCATTCCTACACTTTTAGAGAGTACACCTTAGCTCAGTTGGTAGCCCGCTGAACTAAAGGTCCCAGGTTTTAATCCTGGCATGGTCAAAAAATAAATAGTTAGTGAAATGTGATGAATTAACGGCATGGGGTTAGGTGTTGTGTATGTTCTAGATTAAAGATAGTTTATAAATTGTGTTGTGATATAATCAGTTGGTGCATGTTAGTTAGTACCTCAAAAAATAGATATAACTTACTAACTATGGAACGCTCGAATTCTTGATTCTTGGAATCCTAATATTGAGGGATTCTTGATTCTTAAAAATCTCAAAAAAAAAATTATATCGACTTTATTATTATAAAGAACTTGACATGAAATAACAACTTTAAGCAATATTGGTGAAGGAATTAAGAGTTGTGTATTTGGGCGGATACAAACTCACGTAAAAAGATGCTAAAATTGTAATTTACATAAAAAGTATACTCTCTTATTTATTGTGGTGTAATAGACATGGCAAACAAAATAACCTTTTTTTCAGTAGCACCAAGGCTTAAAAACTATCTTTTAATTAAATTTTAAATGTTTAAATTTTAAAATTATTTAATTTTTAATATTATAATTTAGATTCAATATTTTAAAGAGAATGTAAAATGCTGATTCAAGAAATGTAGGTTTTAACCCATCTCTAAAATATACCATTAGTGTAAATATGTATGATTTTTGTAGACTGGACGCTTATAACACATTTTTTTCGTTGCCAAACTCTACTGTTAGTAGGATCCTTGTCGGAAACAAAATAAGACTGATTGCAGAACGTGTAATAAAAAGGGGACTTCGAAAGGTGGTGGCCAGACTATTGTTTCTCTAAACCGGCAGTCAATCATAAAAGAGTAGATGAAGCAGCCAGAACACAATAAACATCAAGGATGTTTACATCTGCTCGTGTTTACAGATTTATATTTTCTTATTGACCTCAATGGCTACGTCGTTTCTGTGAATCATGGTATGTGGCGTCCCACTTTTTGGGTTAATAGTACCCACATAAGTTTTGTCATGATATCATCGCATCTCTTCTTTCTTTTATTCTTTTAACAATGTTTCGAAACAAACGATATAATAAAAAAATAACATTTGAAGGATTTCGTCGGTTATGTGCTTGCATCATCATATGTTTCACACTTGAAAAGTGATAATGACTTTTTGATGGGATGATGTGTAGTGGGATAATCGTTCTTTCTTATGAATGAAACTTTTCATTTGTTCACAGATTATTATCCGAAACAATTTAATGGTCGTTTAGGTGTCCAGTCATTTAACAAGACATCTATAAGCACTTTATTTTTAACGTCATGCCAAAATTACACAAGACCACAGAAGCTTGTCGTAGTGATATTAGGCCTAATATTATTCATCAGGTTTCTTCATCTTTAAGAGTCGACCTCGGTGCTCTCGGGTAAAGTTCTCACCGATGTCGGTGGGTTCAAACCCACCCGGCGTTGACGGATTTTTCTTGGGTGATAAAAATGCTATAGTTCAACTTCCTTCAGAGAAGTAAAGCTATCGGTCATTCATGTCAGTTTTGGTGTGTGAAATAATAGGTCGCGAGAAAGACTCTTAAAGACAACCCTTGTGTTGTCCTCCCCTTCGTCCAGTGTACATAATGGAAAATGGGAATAGCTAGAAATAGGGGTATTAAGATAGAGTGGAAAGGAACGTGAGATAATTGAAGTGTTGCTTGCAAATTTTATATCAAAACAATTAATTTGTTCATAATAAATAAAATATATATCTCCAGTAGAAACATAGTTTAATTTTCTTCACATGATGACCTTAACACTTGTTGAATATCTGTCGAGGGTGTCCTGGAATCTAATGACAAACTTTTCTTTCCATTAAATAGTTTTTCATCTAATGCCATTATTCTCATGGCAGATATTCAACAACTGTTATTATTACTATTAGCACCGCGTTCGGGTTATACGCACTTACGCTAATGTGTAATGGTAGGGTGATTATGAGATGAAATGAAGGACCTACAGTTTAACGTGGAATCCGAACCACGGTGGAGGCCTGGCATTCCTCACATTCACAAGATGTCTTGTCAGAGGTGAAGGAAGGGTTTGGTAATCAGATAAATCTTTGCCGGGACCGAGGATTGAACCCCGGCCGCCAGCATATAAGTCTGACACCTTACCCCTAGACCGCCAGGTCACCTACTGTTGATACCACCATGTGAAGAAAATGAAGCTCTTTATGCTTGTACTTGATTAACATTTTATTTATTTTATCCTAAAAATATGTTTTGCTATTAAAACAACAAAAATACTTCCTGTTTCTCGTGTCTCACACACTCCCACCTTAACGAACTAGTTTAGTAGAGTCATATGAGCTGCTAAACATCTTAGTACACTAAATGATAAGAGGAGGGGATAGATTGAGGCCACCATTCACCCTCCAGAAATCTGAATTTTCCTTTCTATTTTTTAAAGCAAAATATGCTGCATTCAAAAGTTATGTCTAACATGCACACTACAACATGCGTGTATGCAAATCCGCGCGGAATAATCACGCCACGTCGTGACCGAATGAAAGTTTTCTTAGAAACATCCTCGCAGACGCTGCTGACCTCCTGACCTTTGTTAAGTTTTGGTATTATCGGAACGATCTTGGAACAGGTTGATACCTCGTCTGCTCCACCCTGCCGGCGACCAAGTTGATGGGGAAGACGTTGCAACTTTCCATTTTCTCTTCGGGCATACTCGAGCGCCATAAGAGGAACATTTTTTTAGAAGTTACATACATATGCGTGTCGTAATGAACATTGACAAACGGTCAATATGTCAGTTTTACACTCTTCGGAGATCGCATGGTCTGAGCTTAGGAGTCACTCTCGGGAAAGATTGGATTCCCATCGACCTCGATATCGGGGTTTGGATCCCAATCGGGTTTACTGAAGGTGTTTCTTTTTTAAATGGCTCCCCGCTTTGCCTTCATGCAATTGTGGATACATTTCCTTTAATTTCTATCTTCCATATCCCTGCCCGCTTATTGTAACTAAATGCGAATATTACAAATGGGTAGTAATAAGATTTGCAAAAAAACAACCAATTTACATAATTTTAAAACCTGCACCATCTGTCAAAAGTGGAAAGATCGAAACATGTGAGTTGGCGTATAGACACATGAATGTAGATATTAACAGTTGATCTTAATTTTAAAATAAGATTTGTTTAACCACACAAGTGGGCACGCAGACAAAGGCGTCATTATCCTCTTGTATGATTCACCGGTTGATGAGAAGATCCCAGTTCGAATGCCAGGAAACTAGAGGCGCTTATTAAATGTAAAGTAAATCTTTGTTAATAGAATTAAGGCGTCATTTGGCGCGGAAATGCAGAACCATGGGACCAAACGGTTATCTTCAAGAATGTTTATTGTTTTGCGATTTTCTTTTCAGAAACGGTTTGTCCAAGAATAGAAGTATGTTGATGAAGTTATACTTTGTATACACACGCCTCCTCTAAAACTTTAACAGTGATCAAATATCGATAAAATTGACATTTTCCAATAGAAAACTGGCGGCTTCATAATAAAAAATAAGATAATGTAACAATTAATAAACATTGATATATTATCTTAGAAGGGGCGTTGAAAAAATAAACATAAAAATTTCATTGGTTCTCGAGAAAACTGATATTTCCAAACGTATGATTTTTCCGCAAGACCTGTTCAGTAGCTAGCGCCATCTACGGTTTCCGTAATCCATCTGTTCTTGTTGGCGCGGAAGGATACTTTGGTCGGTTGTGAAACCCCGTCACGATTTCGACCTCCCGCCCACCATCCCAAAAAATAGATTTTAGACTTGCGCTCGACAGGCTTAAATAAGCCTAATTCAATAGGGGTAGGGGGTGTCTGTGTCACAGAACATATTGGACAGATTCACGCAGTAACGATATAAGCCAGCTTGGTTTCTGACGTTGAGAAATTTCCGCTTGACTATTCTAAAATCCACTTCAGTGGTCACGTGGTTAAAGCACCACTCTCGAAGTAGATTAGAATGCCGATGATGGGGAGATTGAGGTTTGAATCTCGGTCGGGTGTACTGAGGTGTTTTTTTTCGCCAAATGGTTTTACATTCTCCCTCCACGCAAATATGGGTACACATCCTATAAATACGACCTTCCTCATCCCTAAAATCATTATCGTAATTAGTAAATAAACGTATATCCCGAATGGGTAGTAAGACGTGATGCTAATAACAACAAAAATAGCCTATTATAGCTTTATAAACTCTTTTTATGACACTCAGACTATATGAATGTTGTCTAGAGGTGATAAGAGTCAAATATGGTCTGGGGGTTCAAGTATGAAACCCGGGTGTGGCACCTATTGTTAGTTTTATGTGCAGGATAATGGTGAGGCTCGATGTTTAAGGTGGGATGGAAATAACTCTTAGATAAGGTTATTATGTTTAAACTTTTTATATAAAAAATAAAAAAATTCCAAAATAAATAAAATATTGATTCAGTAGATACATTTAGTTGAATTTTCTACACTTTGTAATCTCGAAAGTTCTTGAATATTTTCCATATAAACATCGTGAAAGTTGACCAGGATTTTTAATCTTAATTTAAAAAGTTTCACTATCAGTATGATATATATATTAATTTAAAAAGTTTCACTATCAGTATGATATATATATATATATCATACTGATAGTGAAACTTTTTAAATTAAGATTAAAAATCCTGGTCAACTTTCACGATGTTTACAAATTTAGTTGGCCAAAAATAAATGAAATACATGCGTAGTAATATCAAAATAGGTATTTGATATATATATATCAAATACCTATATATATATAACCTTGGAAGGAATGTGAAAATACCTTTCCCGGCCAAATTGGTAGGCCCTTTCACTCTCGCGCATAGAAATTCTCATGTATTGATAAAATCAATTGTTTCAGAAAGTGTTCATTAAATAGCTCAAATAAATGCTAAGAAAAACTAATCATCCGAACCACGGTGGAGGCCTGGCATTCCCCACATTCACAAGTTGTGATTAATACACGTCTTGTGAGAGGTGAAGGAAGGGTTTGGAAATCAGATAAATCTGTGCCGGGACCGAGGATTGAACCCCGGACCCCAGTTGAGCGATAAAAATCCGTAGCACAACTTCCTTCGGAAGGGAAGTAAAGCCGTCGGTCCCATGTTGATTGTGGTTATGTAAAAGAACCTTGGAAGGAATGTGAAAATACCTTTCCCGGCCAAATTGGTAGGCCCTTTCACTCTCGCACATAGAAATTCTCATGTATTGATAAAATCAATTGTTTCAGAAAGTGTTCATTAAATAGCTCAAATAAATGCTAAGAAAAACTAATCAATGATAGTTTTAGCTCACTCTGCTTATTCTGGCAACACTCCATGACATGATATTGGAATGTAGGAAGCTACTTAATCAACATATTCATGCTTTGAATGCATCCACAAACATTTATAGGATAATCAAGGCACGTGTTACGTATTTGCGATTACAGGTGTGTAGGTGACCTGGCGGTCTAGGGGTAAGGGGTTAGACTTCTGTGTTGGGGGTCCGGGGTTCAATCCTCGGTCCCGGCACATATTTATCTGATTGCCAAACCCTTCCTTCACCTCTGACAAGACTTGAATTAATCACAACTTGTGAATGTGGGTATGCCAGGCCTCCCTCCACCGTAGTTCGGATCCCCAGTTAAACTGTAGGTCCTCAATGTCATCTCACAATCACCCTACCATTACATAATAGCGTAAGCGCGTATAATCCAAACGGGTAGTAAGACGTGATGCTAATAATAATAATAATAATAATAATAATAATAATAATAATACAGGTGTATACACAAAATTTTAGTTGGGAAACCTGAAGAACCCCTTAGTAAACCGAGCCGTCTAAGTGAGGATAATGGGATAATATATTTAATGTGGGCTGTGTGTCAGGTTAAGGAGTGGATGTAGATGTCTCAGAATAGAATCGAATAGTGCACTTAGGTTCTGGTGGCCTTGAACTTTTTGATTTCCTTAAGGTCAGAGAAGTTAAGTGTACCGTCTACTTGGAAGACAAAATATCAGTACAGTGATGTACGTCTTTCGTAAATGGCATTTCTGAATCTTCAAATTACTAACACAACCCTCAATTACACAAGAATTCTCTGTTGTGACCTTGTTAAATAATCGCTTTGTTTGTTTGTTTGTTTGTTTGTTTGAGGAAGGTTGTCTGTCTTTCTAACAATTTACTCTACAACCTCAGAACTACAACCTTTCACGTGGAACGTCTTTACGATTAACTCTCCTTTATACTAATTATGTTTTTTAATTAGAAAAATTAAAAGGATTTTAATACTTTAAGGACATGTATAATACCTCTGGTCTTTAGCTAGGACTTAATCATATCTAAACATGACAAACCACTTTTCAAATAACGCGGAATTTCTTAACGTCTCCAACGCGTTTAAGCATTCCAATAGGCGGCCTCCTTAAGGTGCTCTTTATGTACAGACTTATTACATCAGCACAAGACTTATAAACTAACTTAATTCTAGAACATGCATAGCACAACTCTCCGGCCATTAACTCATTACTGTGAAAGGTTTAGTCTTAATTTCCACAAAGATACATTTCTTTTTAGTAATTCCAGGAATTGATCCCGGGACACTTAGCCCAGAGTAAAGATGTGATACCAATTAAGCTAAACTTTCTTATTACCCATCCGGGCGATACACCTATATACTTATCACACTGATGTGTCAGGGATGAGCAAGGTTGAATTTAGAGGAAATGTATCCGCATTAGTGTGGTAGTAGAGGGGAAAAACCATTTAGGAAAAAACCTCAGTACACCCGACTGGGATCCTAACCCCAATTTTCAGTCTATTGTGAGAGTGACACCTTAGACCATTTAACCAACGAAGCAGGTGATACTTTTGTTAAGCACCGTGTCTTACTACCCATTCGGGTTGTACGCTTATCCACTAATCACGCAAATAGTTTTATGGACAAGGTAGGTTATATTTACAGGTAGTGTACCCACATTTACGTAAAGGGAGAGTGTAAAACCATTATGGAAAAAATCACCCTCAGTACACCAGATAGAGATTCGAACCTTGATCTCCCCGTCATAGGCAGTCTAGTCTACTGCGAGAGTAGCGCGTTAGACAATTTGACCACCGAATCAGGTGATAACTTGTTCCTTAAGGCTTAGGCAAAATAAAAAACTTATTGGAAGCTATTAGGTAGGTAAAGATTTAATATTCCGTAACTAAACTTTATCCTTTCACAAGTAATTATGTTTTATTACTAACGAGTTTTAATACCATTAACTTAGCTCAATCGTTATCATCGCACCTCATCTTAACAGCGGCGAGATTTAAATGACGCGTGTGAGTACCGGTACGTGTAAAAATATATTAATGGTCGTCCTTGAGTTCTTGTGTTCAGACACGAGAACTTATTATCTTTTATCACCAATTCTTACTACCTGTTCGGCTTGTACGCCTATGTACTAATTACCTTAAGGTGCTAGGGATAAGAAAGGTTGAATTTAGAGTAAGTGTACACACGTTTGCATGGAGGAAGAGTGGAAAACCATAAGAAAAACCAACATAAGTAAACTCGACTGGGATTGAACCCTGATTTACTTGTTATCGGCGGATCAGTATATCGCGAGATTTACGCCTTAACCCACGTGGCCCCCAAAGCAGGTATGAGAACAATTTTTTTTTTAGCACCACGTCTTACTACCCGTTCGGTTCATACGATTAAGTAATAATTAAGCTAATGGTTTTAGGGAGGAGAAAGGTTTTATATATATGAAGTGTACCCGCATTTGCGTGAAGGGAGAATGGAAAATAATTTAGGAAAAAAACCTCTCAGTATACCCGACTAGTATTCGAACATCTAACGTGAAAGTGGCTCATTAGACCATACGGCCGGTTAAGTGGGAACGAGAACAATTAAAATGTCTAAAAATGTGAAGTGTAAAAGTTGTATTTGGGAGGGATGGTTTCACGGTCTTGGATCAGAATTAGAAAAAAAAATCGTACCACTTGCCGAGTTCCATACACAACCTGATACAAAAGATCGTATCTCTACACTCTATTTCTATCTGCATACACTTTACGCATGCGCAGAACTAACCCGCGTGTGTGTCGTTCATTGTCATGACTGGTTTTGTTGTTGTTATTTCTACACTTTCTCTTTCAAGAAATATCTCATGGAGGCGATGTAAACAAACCTTTAAAAAAAAAGTTACCGCTTGGATAATTTTGAACAGGAGCTTTGTCTTGCTGGACTGGTTCGAAACCGCACCGGTGGGCACATGGACTAAGTGTCGGACTCCTCTCTAGTATATAACCAAGAGTCTGGCAACTTATCTCAGTAGATAGCGTGACTTGTCTATCGAGCTAAGTGTCCCAGGTTCGATTTCTGGCACGGCCGAAAAACTTATCATCGGTTAAAATGTGGGTTTCCCCTTTTCACAGTGATGAATTAACGTCAAGAGTCTGGATGTTGTGTCAGTTTTAGATTAGAGTTAGTTTATAAGTCGTTTGCTAAAATTATCAGTCATAGAAAGTACATGTTAAGTACCTTGAATAAATAAAAAAAATAAAAAATTCCAGCCCCAACAGAACTTATTAAGGATATTTTGTTCATCCTTCCTCCACGCAAATGCTGGTACATTTATTCTAGATTATATCTATCTCCTCTAACTCACTATTGTAAATAGGACCCCGGATGAATGGCAAGATGGGAAGCAAAAGAAAAAAAAAGTAAATCTGACCAGAAATGTTATCGTAACCTGGACTGGTTTGTGCTTATTCCATTAATTGTAGCGTTAGGCCTTGGACATGGGCATTATTTTCCTGGAGGGGGAGGGGGAAACCATATAGGAAAAACAACCCTTACTTCACCCAACCGGGTTTTGAACCTCAATCCTCCTCCGTCTTCGGCAATCCATCTTATTGACCAAGAGACACCCTAAATCGTGCACCATCTAATTAAAATGAAATAATATTATTAGAAACTAACTGAAATCTACAAGTTATATATGTTTTGCAACGCTTTATCTTTGATACATAGAAGTTATGTATTTTATCTGAAAGTCACAATTTCAAAACAATACCTCTTTGATTTGATTTTTTTTTAGCACCGCGTCTTATTACCTATTCTGATTAGGCGCCTGCGTACAATTTACGCTAATTATCTAGGAATGAGGAAGGTTAATTATAGAGTAGGTGTATCCGCATTTTCATGTATGAAGCATGGAAAACAATTTTGTAAAAACCACCCTTAGGACACGCGACCGAGATTTTAACCCTGATTTACCTGTCATCGGCAGTCTAGTCTAACATGAGACTGACGCCTTAGACCATGCGGTCACTTAAGCAAGTCACCCAACACTTAATAATTGACTGTCTGTACTTGGTTGGATAAATACTGCCGATTAATTAGTTAAATAACTTGTCCTTTATCAATGTATCCTGTTTGTTGAAACTTAAAATAGGTTAAATAATCAGTTTTTTTTATCTATTCTCCTAACTCCTCACGCTAACTTCGTGGTCTATTCTATCTGAGATTGCAACACTAGTTTGTGATGTATTGCTCTGCTAACTATTAAGACCTTATGTGAAACTACACTCTGTTTGAGAAAATATTAGAACATTGATTTAATTGTAACATTAAGAAACTATTATTTTGATTCTTTAAATTGAAAAATGACATCTGAACACGGGAATCAAACCCTGGATATTAAGCTTAGTAGGCCAATGTTCTACCCACTGAGCTATACAGGAAACTTCCCGCGTCCAGGTTCATTCTTCACTCATATTTTAAGGCAGTGTCTAAGATGGGCATGTGAAAATCATCAGCTATAATTTAAAGAATATTATATTTAATACATTATTTATTATAGCTATAAACATGGAAAACCACAGTAAGGAATTATTCACATGTGGAGACGACTAAGATTCGAACTTCAAGTAGCTCATGTGTTGATATAAGACAAAGATTATATGGTTCATTTCAAATTACCTAAATATATAAAAACAAACATTAAATTCTGTTGGTGACCTGGTGGTCTAGGGGTAAGGTGTCAGACTTCTATGCTGGCGGCCGGGGTTCGATCCCCGGTCCCGTCAAAGATTTATCTGATAACCAATCTCTTCCTTCACCTCTGACAAGACATCCTGTAATGTGAGGAATGCCAGGCCTCCACCATGGTTCGGATTCCACGTTAAACTGTAGGTCCTCCATTTCATCTCACAATCACCCTACCATTACACATTAGCGTAAGTGCGTATAACCCGAACGGGTAGTAAGACGCGGTGCTAATAATAATAATAATAATAATAATAAT
>CABFVX010000919.1:113806-125411 GCA_902151425.1 Timema shepardi
CTAATGGATTAGGAATTGGGAAGGTTGAATTAGAGGAAGTGAACCCGCATTTGCGTGGAGGGAGAGTGGAAAACCATTTAGGAAACCACCACCCCAGTTCACCCGACCGAGATTAGAACCTCGATCTCCGCGTCCTCAGCAATAGAGCTCAACACGAAATTAGCATGTTAGCTAATTACACCACCAAAGAGGGTGCCTATGTACTAATTACGCTAGTGGTTTTAGGTACGAGGAAGGTTGAATTTAGAAGAACTACACCCGAATTTGCCTGGAAGGAGAGTGGGAAACTATTTGGGTAAAAACACACTTGGTTCACCCAACCGGGATTTGAGCCCCAATCTCCTCAGCATCTTCAGCCTAGTATATTGTGATGATGACGTTTTAGACGATTCGACCACCAAGACGAGTAAAAATATAGTAAAATATTATCAACTTTGACTGCAATAAATTTAAATGTTTGTATTTTGCGCTCAATATAACTAACATTTTACTATTTTAGTAGTATTATTTCATTGATATTGATAATATCTATCGAAAGTGACAGCTGCATATATAATTACTTGACGTATGACTATATAAAAATAATTTTGTAGCTGTCAAAAAAAAAGTGTATTCCTCTATCTGAACCAGAATTTAGTTATTACTTGATGTGGTACAATGCTTAGATACAGGCGTTGCCTAGGGTCACTCTCAGATACAAGGACCATCGGTCAACCACCTGAATCAGTGGGTCGGTCTCAACCAACTCATCTGAAGGCCACTGGCTCGGTCCCAGGAGAGGCAAATACGGATATACAGGTATTCTGTAAGTGGGATGGCAGTCGCCAGAATAAATGTATCGTAACCACAGTCTAATATTAGTAAGAACGACCTATTATGACAGTTAGAAAACTTACTATATCTACTTTAATGAAGGTGACCTGGCGGTCTAGGGGTAAGGTGTTGGACAACTTTTGTGCTGGGGTTCCGGGGTTAAATCCTCGCTCCCGGCACAGATTTATCTGATTACCAAACCCTTCCTTCACCTCTAACAATACACGTATTCATCACAACTTGTGAATGTGGGCGATGCCAGGCTTCCACCTTGGTTCGGATTCGACGTTAAACTGTAGGTCCTCCATTTCATCTCACAATCACCTTACTATTACACATTAGCGTAAGTGCGTACAACCCGAACGGGTAGTAAAGACGTGGTGCTATTAATAATAATAATAATACTTAAATGTAGCCATGCGTCAAGATAAGTGATCTGCAGCTGTACATTTTGATAGACAAAATTAATACCTATAAAATCATCCGAATGAAATATTATAATATTATCAAAGTTGGCTGCAAAATAGATTTATATATATATATATATATATATTTAATGGATCCTTTTGTAAAAATTCTACTTATCAGGATGAGCCTGTACAGTAACAATAATTTAATCCAGTATTACCTGGATTCGAACAAAGTTCCTCAATATATTTTAAGGGTAGTCTCTCAAGTCAATTGAACCACGGAATTGGAAAGCTTCATGTGTTTTTGTGTGTACTAAAAAAGGACGATCTTGGTGGTCTTGTTGTAAAGGGCTCGTCTCACGACTCTAGGTTCATGGCTTCAAACCCAGTCGAGGTTGAAGTACTTTTCTTCAACGATAAAAAAAAATCTATATCACAACTTCAATCACATGGAAAGTAAAGCTGTCGGACCCATGGCGATTGTAGTATGTAAAAAAGAACCCTGAAAATTATGTGAAAACACCTTTCCCGACAAAAATTGGTAGGCTGTTTCGTTCTCGCTCAAAGAAATTCTCGCGTACTTATATAATCAGTTGGTTCAGGAAGTACACGTTAAATACTTCAAATAAATAAAAATAGACTAAAAAGGACTTTTAAGTGAACCTAAAGAGAGCGGGTTGTAGTATAGAATTTTACCTTTTGTACAAATGTGTATGGCCCTGTAAATGGTCAGGGGGAAAGTTATTCGACTCGGTTACGTCACAAAGAACTCACTCCGGGCCGAGAAGAAATGAGACCACTTGACCAATAAAAGCATCCGGATTGCTCCCAGGACAAAGTTTGGAGACAAGTGTCGGTAAAATAAAAATGTGCCATCTTGTAGCAGGTGCTTTAATGAAAAAACGGAATATGTCCTAACAATACCAGTTGTGTTGTTCGATTGTTTTTTAGCTAACCGCCTAGGTGGCGTAGTTGGCTAACGCGCTTGTCGTGTTGAAGCTCGACTGCTGAGGACGGGGAGATCGAGGTTCGAATCTAGGGTCGGATGAACTGGGGGTGGTTTTTCCCTAAATGGTTTTCCACTCTCCCTCCACGCAAATGCGGGTTCACTTCCTCTAATTTAACCTTCCCCATTCCTAATCTATTAGCATAATTAGTACTTTAAACCGTATAACCCGAACGGGTAGTAAGACGCGGTGCTAAATATTATTATTATGTTTTGTAGCACGTCTTACTACCCGTTTTGGCTATATGCAAATGTATTGATTACGTTAATTTGTCACGAAAGATAAAGGTTGAATATAGAGGAAGTGTAGAGGCCTTTTCTTGGAGTTCAAACTGTAAAACCAGTCTATTGCGAGGGTGATGACTTCAACCACTGAAGTGAGTCATACTGATTATTTTTTATATCATTATCACTGCGCATTAACTACACTCCAACTACAATAGGAGAGGTGTTGACAACTATCAGAAGCTCATTTATTGTAAACATTGACTGAAAGTGACTAATGTCAACATATTAGAAAATGATTACTTTCCAAGTAATAGTATATTATCAATAATTATTTCCAAATCAATTGACATTTGTTATTATTATTATTATTATTATTATTAGCACCGCGTCTTTCTACCCGTTCGGGTTATACGCACTTACGCTAATGTGTAACGGTAGGGTGATTGTGAGATGAAATGGAGGACCTACAGTTTAACGTGGAATCCGAACCACGGTGGAGGCCTGGCATTCCCCACATTCACAAGATGTCTTGTCAGAGGGGAAGGAAGGGTTTGGTAATCAGATAAATGTGTGCCGGGACCGAGGATTGAACCCCGGCCGCCAGCATAGAAGTCTGACACCTTACCCCTAGACCGCCAGGTCACCGGACATTTGTTACTTTCAACCAACGATTTCAATAAAGAACCTTATACTATAGATGTCATTTACCTACACTCTTAACGTAGATAGGGTATACCTGTTTAGAGCATTCGTGTGGAAGGAGAGTGGAAAACCCTTTAGTTAAAAATCACCCCCGATACAACTGGCCGGGATTCTAACCCCGAATTTCCCACCGTCAGCAGGACAGTCCAACATTAGAGTGATGCCTTAGACCATTTGATCACTGACGTTGGATCACACTGCTGTTAACGTGGTCTCAAGCGTCAGCTCCGCAATATATCGGATTGCTGGCAGCGGAAAAGTAAAAGATTGAATCCAAATAAGTTCAATAAATCGTGTCCAAATAATTATTAAATTTGTAATATTAATTAAATTCGCGAGATTATCTGGTCAAGTTAAATAATACATTTACAATTATGATCATTTCTTTAAAAAGTCAATTTTTTCAAATGTTTGACTTTTAAGATTCGAATTTCAAATTAAACTCCAATAGAATCCGAATTCGAAATTTATTTGTATTTGAAAAGTATTATTAAAATACAACAAACTCAAAAGTTAATTTCAAAAGACCATGACAAGAACAAACCTTGGCAGGTCCGCCACATTTACGATAGCATGTGTATGGTTATGTTTGTTTTGTTATCGTGGTATCGTCGGACGAGATACTTTAGAACAAATCACTCAGTATGGTAATCGCATGCGTCCGGGGGGAGGAGGGGAGGGCAAGGGGAGGGCAAGAGGTGTTTGATCAAGTCATGACGGACGAGAAAATGAGAAGAGTCCCGTGACAAAGTATTTTGTTGTCTAGCCCCGACATTCGGCGAGCTCTTAAATAGGGCCCCTCTTCGTTAACCGTCTAACAGCCCTAAATACCTTTTTCTTGAACTAAATAGTCTTACATTTTAAATGTGAAGTGCCTTTTTCGACAACTATTCCAGGAACCAACTGATTTTCATTAAAAAAAATTAATTCAATTAAAGCTTATACGTCTATGATGTTCCCAACCATTTTAAAACCAACTTCGGTGGCCGCATTGTCTAAGAAACTACTCTCGCAATAGATTACTCCCGAAGACAGTGAGATCAGATGTACTGAGGGTGGTTTTTCCTAAATGGCTTTCCACTCTCCCTCCACGCAAATATGGGTATACTTCCTCTAACTCAAACCTTCCTAATCCCTAATACATTAGGTACGATCCTAAAGAGAAAAAAAAATTTCAAAAATATTCATTAAATTAAAAACAGCCATTTCAAAAAAAATTCAATTTCTTTCGTCAGAAACTCTATAGTTTGACCCTACATTTAAACTTACTTCTATGATTAGCAATGATTTCCAAATTGAAGCCACAATCTCTGCATATAATTTACGTTAGTCCCAAAGTCATAAGAAAAAGAGTTATTAAAAGCTTAGAAAAAAACATTTTGAGCTGTAAATTTGCGAAAAAATCACAAAAAAAGTCTGAATTTAAGCTGGGATTTAGTACATATCTTATTGGATAAACAACAAGGTTAACTTAGGTGATTTTTGACAAGAATACGACTTATCACCTAAAATTGATTATTTTCGTTTAATCTTAGATTAATACAAAACTATTTTTTTTAGGACCGAGTCTTACTACCCATTTTGGTTATACGCTTATATACTAATTACGCTACTTGTTTTAGGGATGAAAAAGGTTATATTTAGAGGAATTGTACCCACATTTACGTGAAGGGAGACTATAAACCCATTTTGTAAAACTTTTCTCAATATACCCGATAGATATTCGAACCACGATCTCCCCGTCATCGGCAGTCTAGTCTACTGTGAGAGTAGCGACTTAGACCATGCGGCCACCGAAGTGGGTTACAAAACTCTTATAAACATTTGATTATTGATGGGTATTATGGATTTTGGGTAGTTTGGTTCCATAAATTCTTCATTTGAGAACCGGACCAATTCTCGTTTCTGGAAAGCCTTCTTTCGATTCCTATAATTTTCGATAAAAAAAAGTTGATTTGAAATCTTAACAAATGTAAACAAACAGTTAAATTAATTCAGTGTACACAAAAAAAGTTCCTAATTTTCAATGAACATATGTCGGTACATTTTATACCTACTGGACCACCGAATATTGAAACACCTCATATTAGAGAAATAAGGAATTCATGGAAAATAAGTGGCTTTAGAGTAGTTTGGGCGATTAAGAGAAATTTAGAGTCGATCTCCTGGAATCGATATAATAGAATCTGAACTAGCAACATTTTGAAATAATTTGAACCAAATAGGTTCTTAATTATGGCTTAATTTATCTAACCTAGACTATAACAAACACTTAAAATGACATTATTTTACTATTAAATAAAGTTTAAAATATATTAAATGTTTTGTTTTTCCGTTTCTAAATACTTCGCATAATACCCACGCGTAACGATTCCGATTTGGAACTCACAGTTACCAGATTTGGTGGTCGCATTGTCTAAGGCGTAATTCTCACAATAGACTGGGCATGCTGATGTTGGGGAAATCGGGGGTTCGAATCCCAGGCGAGTGTACATACGTGAAAGTAAATCTAATATTATGTTGTATTAGGTTCTTCCTTTCAAAATTGGACTGCATATGTTCTGTTAAAGGTCTATTGTATAAAAAATGCAAAGTAATCGTTTTTAATTTTATTAACTAGAAGAAGAATTATCGTCACAATATTTGACATTTTCCGTTATAGTTTGCTGCTTATGCCCTTTTCGCGCGCATCCACCAATTGAGAGTGCAAGTTTTTTTTCTTGTTTCTTTACGATGTTCCTCCAACAACTCATCAGCATCAAGAACGCTTTATTGTTGTGTTGCAGCATCAAAGCGCGGCCCGGCAATAAAATCCGGAAACGGAAGTACAGCTCCAGATTGTTTTCAGCATGGGGTGAGATTAAGGAGGGTCCGAGTGGGAGGGAGAGGGGGGGAATAGAGATGTCAAGAGGGTCCTCTATCTGGACCATTCTATGGCCCTCATTCTCCTCCGTCTTACGACCCATCTTTTTCTCGGAGTCCCAGAAAACTAACTCAATGTCCAGATGATGACGTTCTACCAGAGATAAAAGAGGTTCTATCTTCAAGTTTCTTTGTTCCTTTGGGCGGACCCGTTTCGGGAACCTCTTCTTGGTACCACGTACGTATTATGGGGGTGATTGGGTGACAAGGGGGGGGGGGTGAACTAGCCTCGACATAACCCTATCCTACACCTTAGTTCAGTTGGTAGCGTGTCTGCCTACTTGGCTAAAGAAAGGTTCCGGGTTCTATAGCTGGCATGGTCGAAAAATATATTATTATTATTATTATTATTATTGGTGGGGTGGGGCTAGTAGCTCTAGATCTGGTCATTTGATCTTTTTTTACCTCCTCTTTCCTTGCGTATGGAGGCACTCATTTCTGAGCTGGGAACACCATTGAGACGAATTCCATTATCTTCAGAAAATGGATCGGCGATAACAAATGAAAGACCCTGCAGCCAAATAACTATAAGAGGGACTTGTATTTATGTTAATTAAGTTAGTATTAAGTTGTTGTTTTTTATAAATCTTTAGGTTAAGTTGGTTGTAAGTCCATAGGTGGTGATATTGTGGGTAGTAAGTTGAGCGAAATCTCCGATAGGGCGCCTCCTCAGGTGGTGGGGAGGGGGATGCCCACCCCCACTGGGGCTCTCTTTGATCTGGGTACTAGTGGATCCAGGGCGCGGTGAGACACCCAATGGGGCAGGGTGCCAGGGGCGAACCAACTAGTAGGTTAGGTATAGGAAGGGAGGACAAATAGGACTTTTAGATTTAGGTGCTTATTCTAAATTTATTATTGTATTAAAAAAACATAGCTAAGAGATGTAATGTTAGTTCAAGATGTAGATCTAAGTCCTGAGCTACATTCTAGGAATCGGGATAAATAGTGAGAATAAATAATTAAAAAATAGCCTTAGATGGTAGGACGATACGTAAGAATGATGATGGTGGAAATCAGAGGGTACCTAAGGTGAAATGTGGGTTCCGAACCACGGTGGGAGCCTGGCAATCTACACATTCACAAAGCGTGGAAGCACATACTTTGTCAAAGGTGAAGAAAGAGTTTGGTAGTCAGATAAATCTGTGCCAGAACCATTTTTTTTAAAATGTTAGTCTTATGTTCACCACTGGAGTGAATCACACATGTTATGGCTCACTCTGTATAGTGCACCTGTTATAACTGAAAAAAAAACCGCTTTTAAATCATGTTCACGTGGTTTTAAAAAAACACTGTAATCGATTGCTTTCAATAGTCGCTTGCCGCTTACACCTTTAGGCGATACAGACTATGGTAGACTTTCGAAGTGAACTCGACTGAGATTTTATTCGGCTAAGAAGTGAACGGATAAAAGTCAGTTTTTAAGGTTTGTCTGTTGTTTTATTAGTTGAGAGCTAAGTGAAGTAGAACGGTATGCAGGATTATCCTTGTTTTTTGTTGTTTTTTATTCTTGTTTGTTTGTATCGCTCTACTTTCATCCCGCGGGGCAGCCATTCTATTCGCTGAATACTTCAATCGTGGCCTGTAATGCCCAGCCAGATGCGGAACAAGACTTCATTTGTCTATACACTTTATAAATGTCCCACTGGAGCATCATGCGTCAATTTCCCGCAATGACAGCTCTCAAATGCAGACAATGTGCTGCACCACACCGGTTGAAAGACGCTACTTTAAAAATACCCTTTTTTATACGGGCGTTTCTTGACGCGCGTCCTGAGCGTTTGTTTTAATACGAGCAACATATATTGCACTTAGTGAAAAGGATGAGAGGAAATGAAAAACATGTACCAAAGTTGCCAGTATCTTCTTTTCTACCATTCGCTCCTCGGTCCCGGCACATATTTATCTGATTATCAAACCCTTTCTTCACTTCTGACAAGACGTGTATTAATCACAACTTGTGAATGTGCGGAATGCTAGGCCTCCACCGTGGTTCGGATCCCACGTTAAACTGTAGATCCTCCATTTCATCTCACAATCACCCTACCATTAGACATTAGCGTAAGTGCGTATAACCCGAACGGGTAGTAAGACGCGGTACTAATAATAATAATACATTTATTGCTGCCATTTCAGGAACAAATAAAACAGTAGTGAATAGTTACCCAACCACAAATAATAAACACACCTGCTATAGAAGTACACTAATACTGAGATACAATGAGGTTCCAACAAGGCGATAAAAAGCTGACGCCTGTATAAAATGCCCCATTGAGTATCTTAGATCATCGTGCGTCATCTTTGGAGTGGTGCTCTCTAGGCTACGACGACACGTTTTTCATATTGCGACGACATAAATGACGTGCGACAGAGTTTAAAGCACTCATTGTCTACTGTGTATTTAGAGAATGCACAACACGATGACGCGCGTTCTCTAAATACACAGTAGAAAATGAGTGCTTTTATACTGAAAAGTGTATCTTCGTAGTAGAGAGAGCACCGCTTCAAAAATGACGTAAGACGATCCCAGATATATTATAATCAATGGGGCATTTTATACAGGCGTCAGCTTTTGTATCACCTTGTTGGAACCTCATTGTATCTCGGTATCAGTATTAGTGTACTTCTATAGCAGGTGTGTTTATTATTTGTGGTCGGGTAACTATTGTCTGTTCCTGAAATGTTAACACTGCGAGGAAGATAACGCACTGATCCATCATGAGTGGTATAATAGAAGAGACTGCCAACCTTGGTCTTTGTTTTTCATTTCCT
Source organism: Timema shepardi (assembly GCA_902151425.1). Classification (NCBI taxonomy): domain Eukaryota; kingdom Metazoa; phylum Arthropoda; class Insecta; order Phasmatodea; family Timematidae; genus Timema; species Timema shepardi. Next base: position 122,657 of record CABFVX010000919.1, read on the forward strand.
CTCACCCTTTTTCATGACGCACGTCACATTTGTCGCGCGTTAAGAAACGCTTGTATAAAAGAGACCTTAGTGTGCGCCTATATTTTCTTTTTGTCCGCCAGAGTATAGGCCTATAGGTCTCACGGGTGTGAAGTTAATACACACCCTGTTAGACAGTAAACTTCCCGAAACCTCAAAACCGGCCTCAACTCGTGCGTTGAACACACAGATCGGAACTTTGTGCGTGGAGAATGCGTGCGATCGAAGTGTAAAGGGGTGTGTTGGAAGTCCTTCAAAGTGAATTTTGGGGCTTTGTTACGACGTGGTGAGGATAGTATCTCTAGAAATATATCCTTTCGACCGTGCACGGGGAAACAAAGTGGCCGGCAGTTGGCCAACTTGTTTAATTTGAAACGGAATACCTTCCTCTCGATTGTCTGTGACAACCTCCACCTTGGAGTGTATGGGTTGGAGAGGAAATATATGTCTTACTGCCCGTTCGAGTTGTACGCCTATGAACTAACTACACTGATGATTTAAGGATTAGGAAAGTTTAATTGGGAGGTATGTGCACCCTAATTTGTGTTGCGAGAGAGTGAAAAACTATTAAAGAAAATTTAATCAAAATTTTTAAATCGAGAAAAAACTCCCATGACAAAATATTCAACAACTCCTGAGATTACTTTGTATAGGAAATTAAATTGAGCGTCTTTACTGAGGTAATATATTATTTATTTGGGCTAAAAGTGTTTTTTATTGTAAAATCTGCAAAAATACTGAATTTAGATCGGATTTCCCATCTTAATTCTTATGTTCTTGTGACGTAAGACGTAACTACCTGAACATGAATATAAAATGTGAAAGGATGGTGGAATAAATTATCGAGCAAACAATGTGATCAGAGAGGTAAAAAGGAAGAGGCCACTTTCATTTGTTTGCGTTTTGTTTTGTTTTGTTACACATTCTCAATCATGAACTCTTTTGAAAACAAATGTACATTATAATTATTCATAGCGGAAGCTTTCTTTTACGTTAGTAATTTATTTTTTTATACCTCTTGAAATAAGCCATGGTTGTAATTTCTTATTTTAAAACAAAGTGTGATTTATTTATAAATATTACAGCCTGAATTAACGTTAAAAAAAATGCATAGCTCATAAAAAAAAGTATTACTTTTTCTTAGTTAATGGAATTGTAATGAGCTCCATTCATAGCAAAATTATCAAAGCAACGAAAATTTATTTATTTATTTTAAAATAGTGTGATTTCTTTATAAATACTACAGACTTTTTGTTGTGAAAAAGATTAAAAAGCATTTCTAGTAAAAAAAAACCAAACTAGGATAGTAGTTTTTATTTTAGTAATTGGAATTGAAATGAGCTCCAATTGTAACAAAATTTCAACAGCAATGAAAATATGATCTTTTTGGACCTTTTACATATATTATAATTATGTTTTTGCTAGCAAAAATTTCAGGTAATAAATGTTTTAACATGTTGTTTCGATATTTATATAGGGACTTTGTATTTTGGTATATTAAAAATCATATAGTAAAAAAATAATGTATTTAAATATTAAAACGACAAGTCACCTAAAATATGACGCAGCTATCAATATCCAAAAAATTGCAACCCAGTTATCATTCTAGAATTAAAACTATTTGAAAAATGGAAATGGAATCTTAAATATATAATATCTAACAAACAATAAATAATCAGTGAAATTAAAATGTTAAGTTCAAGTTCAAAAATTTAAAAACCTTAAGATATAAAAATGCAAACATTGAGATTCGATACGTTAGCGTAAAAAGAAAACTGGAATCTCTTTTATTGATTCATTAGAACTCATTCGGTTTTTTTTAAATCACCGTATCTTACTACCTGTCCAGGTTACACGCTATGTACTAATTACGCTAATGAGTTAAGGATGTGGAATGTTGAGTTTATAGGAAGAATAACCGCATTTACTTGAAGCTAAAGTGGAAAACCATTTTGTAAAAACCACCCTCAATACACTCGACCGGGATTCGAACTTCTATGTCCCTGTCAACAGAAGTCTAGTTTACTGCAAGAGTGACGCCCTATACCATGCAATCACTGAACTTTAGATATGCTTGTCTGCATTCGTTCCATTTAAATAGGGGGAAGCGTTTAGCCTGAATGGGTAGTAAGACGCGATGCTGAAAAAGTGATGGGGCTTATTTTTTGCCAGAAAATATTGATTTATTTCAAAATCTCAGTATTTTCTGAGAGAGAAAAAAACGAGGTCAAATTTTCAAACTAACCTTTTTAAGGTTTGACCTCTGAGGCATCCGTGGGGTGGGGGGGGGGACAATTCTAGAGCACATTCAAAGTCATTTCGAATGTTTTTTTACCCATTCAACTATACAGGGAAAACCACTCGAGATACTCAAGAATAGAAGGCCATGCCTTGCCCATTTTATTATTATTGTTTTTTTTATTGCGACCGGATGTCTGGTAATACACCTGACCACTCGTCCAAGGGGACAAGCAACAAAACCACGATAATAATGACAATAATAATATCACGCGCGAAAACAAGTTTCTATAGAGTCGTTGAAAGAACACGTACGAACCACATAAAGACCGGCCCTCATTCCAAAATATCGAGCAGTTATCGCCGAAAGTGTGTAGCGAATACACTTTTTTTTTTGTATCTCGTTGTGGTTCAGTTCAATTCAGCTCGTTTTGTTTCGTCTTATCTCGTGTGTTGCGGTCTTTCCGCATCGCTTCCCCCCCCCCCCCCTTTTTTTTTT
>CABFVX010000919.1:151348-161466 GCA_902151425.1 Timema shepardi
GGGAAACAACATATTTTCTTACTTACTTTTATATACTCGTGATTTAAGCGTCCCCCTTAACCAACGAGAACACTTTTTAAAGTAAATTAATTATATAAATATAATTTTGTATATTTGTTTGTGATTTGGTTATCCTCCCAATTATACAAATCTGTTATATAATTCTTTAAACCAATTTTCTTAATATTAATGATTTTTAAGTTAAAGCCTTTATATTATAATTATTGTGCTCGAGATATTTTTTACAAATCTCTCGAATATTATAGAATTAGAATATCTGAACGTCCCATATGTAATACGTGTATGTATAGGGCTATATAAATAAAAATAAGGAAAGGGACTTAAAAAAAAGAGAGAGAAAACGTAATAGGGTATTTCGAAATCAAACCCCGTAACGCGTTACTTAATAAAATTATTAACATAGCACTTTTGGTGGTTTGCTACGGATTATTAGTCAAGCTGATAATTTCTACTTCTGACTTTTGTATCAATTCTCTTTAACGCTCAGGTTTAATGGCCTTAACGCCCTTCCCCGTGGCCGTAAGGAGAGAGAGAGAGAGGTCAACAGCGTGGTGTAGTCGACCCTAGCTTGACCTCGGGTCAGGTAGGAAAATGAAAGAATTTAGGATCGAGCTCGTTCCACTTCTCAGGTAGTTATTAGAATTATTTTTACGTTGAAGTTAAATGTTTGTGTTTTTTGTTGTTTTTTTACCTAGCTAAATCTTTGTACCCGTTTGGGTTCTACTAATATATTTATTACACTAATGAAATAGGGACGAGACAGCTAGAATTTTAGATTAAATTTACCCACATTTGCGCGAAGGAAACGTGAAAACCAATTAAGGGAAAAATACACATTAATTGCTTCCGATCGGGTTTCCAACACACCGATATTAGCGCCTTTTGTAGTTCAAACTATTGCCAGTGTGACGTATTAAGCCACGCGGCAACCGGAGAGGGATGGAAAAAGTTATAAAATGTCCTATCATTCCTGTTCTTCTAGATCCCAATTCTCGATTTCTGCTATTACATTTCAACCTAGATTTTGATTCCTCAAAAATAATGGCTACAATAAATTATTGTAATAATTTGGTTTGTATTTAACCTCGCATCTATTTTACTTAATACACGAAAGAGTTGAGATTATCTGACGTGCGCGTGCGCACACACACACACACATATATATATATGTGTGCGCACACACATATATATATTTATATAGTGCTATTGACCTGACTTTGTCGCACGGATTTAAATCCGACAATGTAGATTATTATTATTAGCACCGCGTCTTACTACCCGTTCGGGTTATACGCACTTACGCTAATGTGTATTGGTAGGGTGGTTGTGAGATTAAATGGAGGACCTACAGTTTAACGTGGGATCCGAACCACGGTGGAGGTCTAACATCCCACACATTCACAAGTTGTGATTAATACACGTCTTGTCAGATGGTGAAGGAAGGGTTTGGCAATCAGATAAATCTGTGCCAGGACCGAGGAATGAACCCCGGACCCCAGCACAGAAGTCTGACACCTTACCCCTAGACCACCAGGTCACCCGACGATGTAGAATAAAAGTTGCATTTAATTTATGTAAAATACTTTGTTCTGTTTACATGAATGAAATAACAGTGCTGTAATTTATTGTATAATTTATATTATTGACTAATTACTAATCCTTATTATTCTCCATTTTCCATTTAATCTTGGTTTGTATATTTCCAGCCCCTCCCCATGTTTCCGTATCATCCGACATGTCAGTCTCGTTTAGGTCACATAGGAGTCCACCGTATTTGCACACACACGCAAAAAATTTAAATAATAATAAAAAAAGAACTTTATACAACCATGTTTGATCCATGCAAGATCAATAGATCACAAAGCTCATTTTGAGTACATTTACAATTTGTCAGTAGTAAAGTTATAGCTAAAAAATAAAAGCTAATTTTGAGTACATTTACAATTTGTCAGTAGTAAAGTTATAGCTAAAAAATAAAATCTATTAATGGTCTCAATTAAAAATAATCAAATTCTGAATGTTGCCATTTTGTTTGCGGTCCACTATGTTTGCTGCATCTAAACCATCCCACGTGCCATGTAAAGTTGTACTATTCTTAACTAGTTATTAAATCTTATGATTAGAAAATGTACGTTAAATACCCAATAAAAAAAAGTAGCTCTAGATGATTTCTTTGTACATAGAGGAAAAAAAATACTTCTTTTTTTCCCACTGGGGTTGATATAACCCTGTAATTAGAAAGTACGCACTGAATACTTCAAAGGACAATAAATTTACGTGTTGCTTCAGCAACCAGAAATAGAGGTTATGACCTCGAGGAACCAAAAAAATAAATTTAATAAATACAGCTCTTAACATTTATCATCTCAAGTAATGTCTATGACCGAAAATACAACTTTCTTGTCATGCTCGGAAAACATAACCTACCTCCGATAGTATTTTGTAAACGTGGACAGGTTGTGTGACCTTACACACCTAATGACGTCATTTTAACACTCTTGAAATAATCTTTTTTAGCACTATGTCTTACTACCCGTTCAGGTTAAGAGCCTGTCTACTAATTAAGTTAATGGTTCTAGGTATTAGGGAGGTTATATATTTTATAGGACGTGTACCCACATTTGTGTGGAGGGAGAGTGTAAAATAAGCTTGAAAAAAAAGTTTAGACCACCCTACTGAGATTCTAACGTCAATCTCCCCGTCATCGGCAGTCTAGTCTACTGCAAGTGTAGCGCATTAGACCACGTGGCCACCGAAGCAGGTCACATTAAATTACCCGTTCAGGTTAAACCCATATAGTATCATTACTTTAATGTGGTAGAGATGATGAAGGAAGAATTTTAAAGGTAATCAATCTACCCGTATTTGTGTGTAAGCAGAGTGGGAAATCATTTAGGAAAAAACCCGTTCGGTAGACCCAACCGAGATTCGAACCTCGATCTTCTCGTCATCAGCAGGACAGACTAACACGATAGTGACGCCTAAGACCGTTTGGACACTGAATCGGGGAACTACTGTTGATAACCCGCCTCGGTGGCGTAGTCGGCTAACGTGCTAGTCGTGTTGAGCTCGACTGCTGAGGACGAGGGAGACCGAGGTTCGAATCTCGGTCGGGTGAACTGGGGGTGGTTTTACCTAAAATGGTTTTCCCCTCTCCCTCCACTCAAATGAGGGTTCACTTCCTTTAATTCAACCTTCCCAAGCCTAATCCATTAGAGTAATTAGTACTTAAAGCGTATAACCCGAACGGGTAGTAAGACGCGATGCTAAATATTATATTATTATTATTATTATTATTATTATTATTATTATTATTACTGTTGATAGTAGGTTTGACTTCTAATCTAGTCCAGTGGGTTTTACATTCTTGTTACGACTCCGCCCTGACCGACAGATTCAAGGACGAGAAAGTATTCCCCTCTCTCTCTCTTTCTATACATCCATCTCTTTCTCACACATGTACATACACACAATATAAATGCTAGGTGTTTTGTGTTATTATTTATGATGATTGCTCAGTATGCGAGGTCGTGAGTACAACCTGTTAAGACAGAGTCGGGCTGACATCACCCGGGTTCCGGCAGTATCTACTTGGTAGTGTATATGTCTACCTGTGATAATGGTCCCTCATTAGATTCCTGGAATGACTGAATTATTATTATCATCATCATCATCATCACTGCCCCTTCGGTTTGCATGCACTTACGCTAATGTGTAATGGTAGGGTGATTGTGAGATGAAATGGAGGACCTACAGTTTAACGTGAGATCCGAACTACGGTGGAGGCCTGTCATTCCTCACATTCACCAGATGTCTTGTCAGAGGTGAAGGAAGGGTTTGGTAATCAGATAAATCTGTGCCGGGACCGAGGATTGAAACCCCGGAAGAAGTCTTATAATTGATGAAATGTGGTTTTACCCATTCTTAGTGATGAATTAACGGGTGGAGGCTTGATTTTGTGTCTGTTTTATATTTAAATTAGTTTGTAAGTCGTGTTCTGATATGATCAGTTGATTAAGAAAGTGAATGTTAAATAGGGCCTACCTCAAATATTTAAAAATATATATATTAAAGTGGGTTAAGGAGAGTTAAGGTCCTTTTTATTAAAGGTTTTATGATCAAACCCTTTTTATAGTCAGCATAAAGCAGATATGCTTATAGTTTAATTTTCTCTGCAAGTTAATCTCAACAGTTCTTGAATATATCATGTTTCTCGCGTAATTTGACCAGGACTTTTTTCTTTTGGTTTAAAATGTTTCTATTCAAATGCCACTACTATGCCCGTGACAAATATTAAATAACTGCTGGGATTACTATGTGTAAAAAATTTAATTTAGCTCGAAACAGACGTCTTAAGAGCCCGTCTCACTCCACAGATAACACCTAACTTAATACAGCTCTGACAAAACCATTCGATAGCCACATGGTCTAACGCGCAATTCCCGCAGTAGACTAGACTACTGATGACGGGGAGATAGAGGTTCGAATCTCGGTCAGGTGTAATGAGGGTGATTTTTCTAAAAAAAAAAATATCCAATCTTCTCCACTCTTCTTCCACGTAAACTCAGGAACACTTTCTTATCCACTTCATTATCGCCAAAACCATTGACGTAATTAGTAAATAAACAAATTTTACCCGAACACGTGGTAAGACGCGGTGATAAAAAAAACAGTCACAGGGAACAGCACTTCATAACCCCTCCACCCTTCACCCCTCAGGCCCCCCCCTCCCCCAGCCCACGCTCAACCACCCACAAAGACTGATCTCCACGTGTTCATTGTCAAACATCACGGAGGCGTTGCTCTCCCGCGGGTCGTGGCCTGGATACGAACCCGGCTGGGTGGGAGGGGGGAGGGGGAATGCGGCACCTCTCACATTGCCGTTGTTGTTGTTGTTGTTGTTGTGTCGACCACGGGCGAAGCTAAGCCTGTTGAGATCCCACAATGTTGAGTCTATTGAAGTCACGCGAGGCGTGAAGTGTTGCCCGCCCTACATGGGGAAATTTAGCAGGTGGGAAGCGTTCTTGTTTCTGCACACAGTGCGTGCGTGTGTGTGGTTCCCCGCGTCTTACTACCCATCCGGGTTGTATGCGTATTTATACTGCTGGTGGTCGTGGAGGAGTAAGGTAGGTTATAGAGGAAATGTACTCGTATTTTCGTGGTGAGAGAGATAGAGTGCTAAAACTATGTAGAATCAAAATAATCGATTTGGAATTCGAACCCCGATCTCCCCGTAATTGGCAGTACAGTCTATAACGAGAGTGACGCCTTATAACATGCGGCCACTGATGTGGATAGCTAGAGATCTTATTATTAAATAGACTCGTTTCGATGGTCGAATTGTCTAATTCGTCACTCTTGTAATAGACTTGACTGCCAATTACGGGGATATCAGGGTTCGAAGCCCAGTCGGGCGTACTTAGGGTGTATTTTTAAATTTTCCTCCGTGAAAATGCGGGCACACTTCCTTTGCATTCAAACCTCATCATCCCTAACACATTGTTGTAATTAGTCCATGAGCATATAACCTGAAATGGTCGTGAGATGATTATTGCAGGACCTCTTTAAGCGTTCGCTTGAAAATATGTTGGATAAGCCACAAAGGGAGACAGCACTCCTGATACTTCTCTTGAAGCCAAAGTCCGGTACGCTATCAATGAGTCCAGAAATGTCCCTTCTATTTTAGTCTGTTTTGTTCTATGTCTGGTTTCCAGATTCAATGAGAGGAACAACATGGAACCATGCGGCCCGAAAGATTAAACCGGAACCACGTCGTTTCCGTCAAAAAGACCGAGCCGAAACACCGCAGATTGGCGTATAAACATATGAAATTGGCTGTATTAACATTTTGTTCTTGTGGATCAACCTGAGCACTGCAACTTTACGTATGAACATATGAAATTTGAATGTATTAACATTTTGTTCGTGCGGATAAGGTAATTTCCTAGGTTCCGACTTTTGATTCTTTCTATCTTCTTGGGAACGTTTAGAATTATATTCCATTCACGGTAGGAATTACTCTCTAAAAGGTCTTTTTTCTTACCAATATCCTACTATATAGTAGATTTATGATAGGGAAAAAGGCCTTTCGGAAGTCAATTCCTACCGTGAATGGAATATAGGCTTAATGGCAAACCAACTAAAGGGATTGGGGATTGAGGAGGCACTCAAGAGGAACTGCAGCCAAATAGGAAACGAAGCATTAGCACTCCGGCCTTCCAAGGTCATATGTGGTTACTCTAAGATAAATCAGCTTGTGCAGTCCGATATTCATAGGAAAGGCCTCATCTGACAGCTAGAAAAAGTTACCAAATCTATCTTCATGTAACGACCGTTAGGTCGTGTGGTCTACAGCTGTCACTTTTGATATATATTATTATTATTATTATTAGCACCACGTCTTACTACCCGTTCGGGTTATACGCACTTACGCCAATGTGTAATGGTAGGGTGATTGTGAGATTAAATGAAGGACTTACAGTTTAACGTGGAATCCGAACCACGGTGGAGGCCTGGCATTCCTCACATTCACAAGATGTCTTGTCAGAGGTGAAGGAAGGGTTTGGTAATCAGATAAATCTTTGCCGGGACCGAGGATTGAACCCCGGCCGCCTGCATAGAAGTCTGACACCTTACCCCTAGACCGCCAGGTCACCGATAGATATAATTAATACCTATAAAACAACAGTAATTATAAAGTGAATTATTATTAATGTTGACCGCAAACCGACTTTTTAAAGGCTCTTCCTACGAAAATTGGACTGTCGGTCGTGTATTGAAGCGACCATACGTTTAGGAAGTACACCTTAAAATATCCCCGATCATGAATACCCAGCTGGAAACCAGTTCTCTGTCCTCCTGTGCGAGTGTAAAGTGTAGCAACACACTACATCTGTTGTTCCAGTAACAGGTTGTCATGTGTATTTTTTTTTTACTTCACTTCAAAGAACCTGTCTCGCGGACGGAAATGAGTTCCTAGTTCCTACCGTTGTACCATTTGTCCTCTTGCGCCATACTTGCTTCGGAGAGAACCGTGATAAATTAATAACCGTAACGAAACAAGTAATCCATAGGCGATTTCTTAAAGAAGACGAGAACAAAAAAAACTGCCCTAGTGTCTCGTAATACGTCTTAAATCCATGCGCTGACTGACCTCATTTGTGTATATCGGTTGTCAACCATGAAAAGATATGTATCGAAGAAACCAATACTATATTCAATTAAGAATATTTATGAAAGGCGAAGCTTGGATGATGAATGATTGTAACTACGCAAATGAGCCGTAGTTAAATTATTTTCGTACGCATTAAAAAATGACACCTGTACACGGAAATCAAACCCAGGACCTTTTGTCACTAACCCTGAGTTATCCAGTATTCGTTCCAAGCCTATGGACATTCTTGACTCATATTTAAAGGCAGAGTTTGTAATGGACGTGCTTCGTCTTTCATATATAATTTAATAATTGTAAATCGTTGCTTTCTTCAATTTTGATTCGCTTGGAATGTAAAATGTATTGGCAGCATAAAGACATAACCGAACCACCGGTGGCTGTGATATGATAGCTCTTAGTGGTAGATTATATCCACACATCCATCACAGAATCCGCCTTAAAACAATGACCCTGAGCACGGGACAATCCCTAGATAGCTCAGTGGCACGTCAAGCCAAATATTCTGGGTTCGACTACCGTGCCCAGATGTCATTATTATAATGTATTCGAATATATATGTATTCGTTCAAAGAACTTTTTTCTGTTAAAAAAAGGCTGATAAGCACACTCATAATTATTAACTAACAGTTTTTTTTACATTGAACCACCCTGGTTTAAGGCATCATTCTCGTATTAGACTGAACTGTCGATGATGTGGAGTTCGGGATTCGAATCTAGCTTGGGTGTACTGAGGGTGTTTTTTCCCCCATTAAATCACTCTCCTTGCATGCAATTGTCAGTTCATTTATTCTAAATTCTACCTTCCTCATCCCTAACACATTAGCGTAATTATTATATATGCGTCCATTGAGTTAAGAATCCCAAGTTCAATTCATGGCATGGCCGAAAAATGTATAATTGGTTAAGTGTGAGTTACCCCTTTCATAGTGATGAGTTAACGATAGGGGGCTGGATGTTGTGTCTGTTCTAGATTTAAGTTAGTTTATAAGTCGTGTGTTAATAGCCTCAAATAAAAATTAAAATAAATTTATATGCGTATTGACTGGACGGGTAGTAGGACACAGTGTGGTGACAAAAAAAAATAAGACATGTTTCAAACTCATAATTGATATAAATTTTTAAATAGGCCTGATAGTCCCATAATATCTTTGGACAGTTTCATAATAGCTATTCAAAAAATGTAGAGTTTCAAGTTTCTGTTCACATTAAGATGAGAAAGGAAAACCAATTAGTGTCACTTTTAATCATGTTATAATGGTAATATAGATATCGGCGTCTACCTTATACAGTGAGGCCGGCTGTCATAAATTAGAACAAGTGGCAAGACGGATCTTGTCATGAATAAATAAATAGTTTCGAGAGAAACAAGCTCAATCCAGGATTTATAACTAGAAAGTTTACTTTCAAACAGAAAAAATACACGTTTTTCTACATATTCAAGAGAACCATTTCAGTTTTATTTATTCATAAATAAGAAATCACGTTAGTTAATTTTTGGATGCAATCATAACAGGATTATCAATGTCGTTTAAAAAAATGGCTGAGGTCTCAAAAAAAAAATTGAGCTATAGGTTTGTACAAAAATCACAAAACGTCTGAATGTATGCTGGGTTTTCACTTTGTGATTTGACAATCAGGAAAAAAAAAATTAAATCACCTCGTCTTAATAGCCGTCCAGGCTATATCTAAATCGAACTCATTACGATAAAGTGTTAGCTATGAAGATGTCTGGATCTAGAGGAAGTGTAGCAGAATTTGGTTGGATGGAGAGTGTAAAACCATTTAGTAAGAGCCACCCTCGGTACACCCGTGTCGGATTCTAACCCCGATCTTCCCCGTTAACGGCAGTTCAGTCTATTGGAAGAGTAACGCCTTAAGCCGGGTCCACACTTGTATCATGTCCTCGTATCGTATTACTGTCGCGAAAAACTGTTTCTACCCCATAGTTTCCATCGTTTGTGCGTTTTAGCGGAAGAATAAAATAAAAATAGACCCGCTTTGATGGCCGCGTGGTCTAACACGCTACTCTCGCAACAGACTAGACTGCCGATGACGGGAAGATCCAGGTTCGAATCGCGGTTTTACACCCATTACTGTTTCCAACCAATGGCCTAGGTCAGTTTTTAGTCAAGCCATATATTTCCCACTACCGGCTTGTTATGCCTGTCGTAGCTTCATATGCCTTATAATCTAACTTAAGACTAGGACAGACACAACATCCAGTCCCCAACCATTAATTTGTCCATGTGTGTCATTTCGCCAATGATAAATTTTTCGGCCATTCCGGGAATCAATTCCGGGCCCCTTAGCTCAGTAGGCAGATAAGCTACCGAATGAGCTATCTACGGTGTAGGATTCGTGTAGGCCTACTGAAGGTGATTTTCCCTAAATGGTTTTCAGCTCTTCCTCCATACATATGCGGGTACACTTCTTATAAATATAGCCTTCCTATTCCCTAAAACTATTAGCGTAATTAGTAAAGAAGCGTGTAACTCAAATGGGTAGTAAGAAATGATGCTAAATAAAAAATGAACAAGTGAAATTCGACCCCGCGACAATGTTTGGTCCGCAGCAATTCCAGACATATCGTACGAACCCTCCTTCACACGTGGCTACATTTCACGCGACGGTGAAATAAATAGCGACTAGAAGCGGAACACGGCTATCTGATAACGCTTATCACCCTCATGATCGCCTCGGTAAGATACGAGGATCTGATTCAGGCGCGGAGCCAACTTTAAGGCCATTCGACCGACCATCCAGGCGGGCAGCAGTTGACTTGGGCGACTTTTCTTCCCGGGCACGTCTCGTTTGGTTCCGGAATAAAGCGCGTGTGTAGCAAGTTGTTCCGCATACAGTCCATCCACCACTGGAGTGGTGTTAGCTGTAGGTGCGGATTCAGGGAGGGGGGAGGGTAAAAGGG
>CABFVX010000919.1:165577-179333 GCA_902151425.1 Timema shepardi
GTGCTGGGGTCTGGGGTTCAATCCTCGGTACCGGCACAGATTTATCTGATTACCAAACCCTTCCTTCACCTCTGACAAGACATCTTGTGAATGTGGGGAATGCCAGGCCTCCACCGTGGTTCGGATTCCACGTTAAACTGTAGGTCCTCCATTTCATCTCACAATCACCCTACCATTACAGTGCGTATAACCCGAACGGGTAGTAAGACGCGGTGCCAATAATAATAATAATAATAATAATAATAATAATAATATAAAGACTCCAGGAACCCTCGCCTTTTATGGCGTCTTCTACATTCTCACTTTAAAGAGGTGCGGGGCCAAGTAAATATTATATCATCTGATTATTAAATAACACGCGTTGGGGGGCCATATGGTTTAAGGCGTCACTCTCATGATAAACTGGACCAGCCGATGATGGGGAGATTGGGCAATATCCCCACCACCACCACGCGACCCCCCAAAAAACTAACAAATAATTATGCAACAAAAATGTGTTATTCAACAACGAACAAATAATTATCCAGCAAAATCAACAATACAGAATGTTAAAAATAAATCAATAATACCGTGTACACCCCGTTCACTCTGAACGGTGATCCTACCTAGATGGACTACACTTTGACCTTATATTATAAGATGCGCCCTGTGGTTACATGGGAGGTAAACTTGTTGCCTACTAAGGGGTAACTAACATTCATCCCTCTCAGTCGAGGAAAGGTTGGGCATATCTGGTTTTAGGGGTTAGTCACACAATATACTAGATCACTGTTGCTCAAACTGTGGTATACGTACCCCTAGGGGTACTGGAAGGATTTCAGGGTGGACTCATTGAGTTTTATTGATCATTAAATAGTTCTTAAAAATAGTGTTTCTGCTAAACAAATTAGCGCATATTTTGACGAAATATTATGGATTTTTATAAGTCTTTCCTTCCTTCCCTCTGTAGCAGCTTCGTTAAGTTTATCACAAAAATGTAATATACAATTATTTAGAATTACCATTTATGTATCGACAATATAATGTTTTTGTCTACAATAGCAGGTAGTTTTTGTTTTTCTATAGTACGAAGCTACAAAAGGGGTACGTTGGTTAGGCAATCACCCTGAAAGGGGTATGTGACTGGGGAGAGTTTGAGAAACATTGGGCTAGAGTGTCGGTTATGGTGAGATCAAGGTTCGAATACTGGGTGGGTATACTAAGGATGTTACTTTCTTAAACGGCTTACCCTTCTTAATTAACGCGAATACAAGTGTTTTTACTCTTAATTTTACCTTTTCTCATCCGTACCCTATTTATTAAAGTATGTGTATGATCAGAATGTATATTAAAACGAGGTGCACAGAAAAAAAATCAACTAAAAACTAAAGGGGGTGGATTTTAAAAAAAAAAATTATCAATTTTTTTGGGATCCCACATACCTCCCACCCTTTTTACCACCACGTTGACGTCCCCCATTAAAACTGTTCCGTCATATCCCGGTTTAAATAAAACGCACAGCGAACCGCCTCACTCATCTCGTTCGACATTTTCTCGATTTTTATTCATTTAAAAAAACAAAAGTGTCCACGGAATGAAATATACGCTGCACCGTACAATGTAATATCCTTCTATTTTCATGTCATGTGCTTCCCTCTATACGCGCAGTCATTTTATCAAGCAGGGCGGGTCAATATGTTGGAAATAATTTACTTTTATCTCCCTCTCCCTTTCTAACACCTTAATTCAGTCGTAACAAGTCTTCCTTCTGCTCTAACGAACCTTAATTTTGTTTTATTTTTTTACCAGCGTCTCACTATCCTTTCGAGTTATACGTCTACGCACTAATTACACTAATGAGTTAGGGATTAGTGAGTCTTAATTTAGATTAAGTGTACCCATATTTGCGTGGAAGGAGAGTGGAAAACCGTTTAGGGGAAAACCACCGTTAGTGCACCAGACCGGGATCGAGCCCCGATCTCCCTGTCTTCGGCAGTCTAGTCCAACAAGAGAGTAGCCCGCTAGACCACGCTGCCACCGAAGTGGGTAACACTTTAATTGAAAAGTAAATATTTATTAGTTAAATAAAAGCAAACTACATAGCACACTTTTTCACTTTTTTTTCTCTCTCGGGTGAGCTCCACCGGACGTCAGTCAAACCTCAACACGGTGTCCATCACTTTCCTCATCAGAGCTCATCAGATTGTTTCCGACCCGCCTTATATATTAGGAAAATAGATTTTCAGAGGAAATGTGCAAGCATTTGTATGGGGGTAAGGGGAAAACCATTTTAGGAGAAATAACTCTTGAGTACATCCTGCTGATATTCAAACCCCAACCTTCAAATCACCTGCCAACCAGTTTGACATTTCGACCACGTGTCAACAGGAGAGAGTGATGTACAATGATTAAGTATGGAGGAGAAAGGTAGGTTATAGGAGAAATGCGCTTGCATTTGTATGGAGAGAAAGTGCTAAACCATTTAAGGTGGAAATATTCAGTACAATCCAGCCGGTATTTGAACCCCGACCTCTGAGTCACAAGTAAACTGGACTAAAGGAGCTTTACATTTGGACTACATAAACACCAGTGTGGGTGGCCCTCTATTCGATTCCCGGGCAAGGACTGTAATGCATAAAAGTATAATTAGGTTTGATTACTTTTAAGTATAGAAGGTTAGTAAGTAACTTAAGAAACAAATTTTTTCTGTCAACATTAATAAACTTGATATTGTTGGTGTTATTTATAGGTATGTATAATATGTAAGCCTATATTAAGTGACAGTTGTAGATCACATTACTCGACTTATGAAAATATGATAATTATTGTTTTAATAACTTAAAAAACTGTCAACACTCTCTCAATATACGAGTATTAGATTATCGATGACGGAAGATCAAGGTTCGAATCCCAGTTGGGTGTTCTGAGAGGAATTTTCCCAAAATGGTTTTCCGCTCTTCTTTCATGCGAATCTGGGTACACTTCTTGTAAATTAAATATCCTCATCCCTAACACATTAGTGTAAATAGTGCATACGCATGCCTTACAGTAAGACGAGATGTGTATATATATATATATATAAATTCCCGACGCTGCATGGGTTTTTTAATTGCCCTTGCTGCTTGTTATCTGAAAACGCACGATGAAGAGGGTGAATGTAAAGAAAATTCAAGAGCAAAATGCAACCTTTCAGGTCATAGCCAGGCGTTATAACCACTAGCCTAGAAATTGAATTATAAATGGGTAGTTGAATTTTCTGATAAAAGCTAAAATAAAAATAAATTATATTAATTATTTATGTATCATATGTCGTAAAGTATTCATAACTACATACAATACTAACAGAAGTACCCAGTGTTTGCCCGGGGTAACCACGAAATATACTTCGTGGCAATTCCGGACAACGCTTTTATTCACTTCTAGCAGACAGAAAAAAATCGCTAAATTTTATTAATTCCAACTTGGTTTTAAATAAATTTTAAAAATCTAATCAAAAATTCAAAATTTCAGTTTTGAGATGCACTTGTTTATTCACAGGGGCCACTAATTTTTAACTGTCCACCTTCCACCTATGGCAGATATCACTCAATGCTCAGGGCAGACAAACAGACACGCAAATAAACTCTTTTTTTTATTTAATAAAGATAAACTATTTGTTTACCTTTGCATTTAATTGTACTTTCATAAATGTGTTGAATGTAATAATTTTTTATATTACTAAGCAATTGTTGAGCTATTCTTTATTTTATTTTTTATAAAGACTCACTTTTAAAGTTTCCATTACAAAATGAGACTTTTCAAACTTTTTTTTTTACATTCATCAAACAAAATACACCCGCAAACTTTGTACAAAGAATAATATTTTACTCAGTTTTGAGGGTGGCATCTAAAAAGTTAGTAAATAATACAAAGTATGTAGGCCTAAATGTATTTCTTTAAACATGAGAATTCTATTGAAGGAAGTTTTCGTGTTGTTCCTTTTAAAAAAACAAACAATTATGAAACAAGTAACAATAAAATGTATTATGATGAGGTAAAGTAAAGTATTCTAAAAATCCCTAAAGCAACATTTAAAAAATATCCCTTATAACCAACTTACTTCCCCTTCCCCCTATTTTTCCCATACTATTTATCCCCCATACTCTTTTTTCCTCCACGTGAAAATAATTAAACTTTTTTTAAAGAGAAAGAATCTCTTTATCGTGTTATAAAATTAAAAATGGCTTAGTAGAAAATTTCTACCATGAGAAACTTTGTATGTAAGGAGTGAAAGAGTTTTATCTTAAGGAATAAGTTTTTTACGACGTAACTGAGAGTTTTTTTATCGCCTTAGTACATTACCTAATAGCGGCGGAGTACTTTACACAAAATATGAATAGGTTACTTTTTTTTTTAATCGAGCTCTATGATATTCATATTCGATATCAATAAAGCGAATATGTCAGATGTGTCTAGATGCTTTTCTTTAAAGGTTCCCTGCTACCCCTCCACGAAAATGTTTGTACACTTCCTCTAAATATCACCATTCTCCTCCTTGCCTAATTGGTCTACATATGCGAATATTCCCGAGCTTTTAAAGAAAATATAAACATTTAGACGCGTTTTACTTTTAGTGAGATGTCTGTCCTATGTCGATTGTGGCATGTAAAAAAGAACCCTAGAGGATATGTGAACAATACCTTTACCGTAAAAAATCGGTAGGTATTTTCACCCTCGCTCATAGAAATTCCCATGAGCTGATATTATCAGTTGATTCAGAAAGTGCGCGTCATCTCTCAATTATTTTTTTTTTTAACTACGACATTGATCATTAGTTAGCTTTGTAAAAGTAGTACCAACAAACGCAATGAGTAAAGTGTTTTGGGCGTAACGAGAACACGAGACCAGAATAACGGGAGCCCCCCTTCCCGTCTAATCACTATCTTAATCGACCGCCAAGCAATTACCCAAATCTAAGGTCTTTGACCCATTAGGAGATTGAAAATATCCTAATAAGCAGAATACATCATGCCCGGGCCCCAATTTAAGGTCAATCCCCCAAGTCGAGAAAGTTTTCAAGTATCCATTTTTATTTTTTTTATTTTTACCATTGCGTTTCACTACCTATTCAGGTAGATATGACCATTATTTTTGTGATGGGGTTGAGGAAGGAAGCATTTAAGAGGTAATATACTCGCATTTGCGTGGGAATATAGAGAAAAGCCATTTAGGAAAAATAACCCTCGGTAGAACCGACCGGGATTCGAACCCCGATCTGCCAATAATCAGCAAACCAGTCTAATATTAGAGTGACACCTTGAACCGGTTGACCGCTGAAGCTGGCTGTACGCATTTTAATTACACTAAGGAGGTATTGGTCAAGAATATAAGGATTAAGAAGAAATGTACCAGCATTTTAGTGGAAAGATAGTAATAAACTAATGAATAAAAATAACTTTCAGTACTTCCGGCACGTAATCGTATACCTACCTCCTCCAACATAATCTCGTCCGCGTGCTAACGGGCGCGGGTATTCATTTGTTTCAACGCCCGACGGGATTCAACAGACGACCGTCAAGCTTATACCCGTACTTATAACTAGAGTATTAATCGTGTTGAGCTCTACTGCTGAGGACGTGGAGATCGAGGTTCGAATCTCGGTCGGGTGAACTGGGGGGAGGGGTGTTCCTAAATGATTTTCCACTCTCCCTCCACGCAAATGCGGGTTCACTTCCTCTAATTCAACCTTCCAAATTCCTAATCCATTAGAGTAATTAGTACTTAAAGCGTATAACCCGAACGGGTAGTAAGGCGCGGTGCTAATAATAATAATAATAATAATAATAATAATAATAATAATATAACTAGAGTAGAGTTCTGGTAAGAAGAATATTTTGGATAAATACAAAACATATATTTTTAGAGCCAAAATTGACAAT
Organism: Timema shepardi; assembly: GCA_902151425.1. Classification (NCBI taxonomy): domain Eukaryota; kingdom Metazoa; phylum Arthropoda; class Insecta; order Phasmatodea; family Timematidae; genus Timema; species Timema shepardi. The sequence continues at coordinate 171,475 of CABFVX010000919.1, forward strand.
ATTTTACTAAATTAGTAGTAGTATTTTTTTGATATTTATAATATCTATCAAAAGTGGCAGCTGTTGATCACATGACTTGACGTATGAATAAGTGAAAGCGGATCTAGTTAATTTTATAGATGTCATATCAGGCTCATCCTACCTGAATATTTTTATGCACTACTACGCCCGATACCTTAGCTCATTCAGTAACGTGTTCGCCTTCTGAGTTCCGGGTTCGATTCTGGGGAGGGCCGAAAAATCTATATTTTTTTTTGTGAAATGAGGGTTTCCTCTTTCACATTGATTAATCAATGGAGGTGAGAAGGGTGAAAAAGTTTGAAGGGGGGCTATGTTGGGTCTGTTCTAGATTTAAGTTGGTATATAAGTCATGTTCTGACATTTACAATCGGTTCGGAAAATGCACGTTAAATACCTCAAATAAATTAAATTAAATATAATTATCTGCAAGTAATAAACTTTATGCGCAAAAAAAAAAATCTGTCCTAGATGATTTCAAATGTCATTAATCAACGTTTAAATCATTTGACTAGGGTTCGAAAAGAGGTCAACCAGAGTAAAGAAAACATTAATAATGTAAACCGTAAGGTTGGTAATTGGCAGGTCCTCCATCGTTCGTCACTCACCTGCCCAATCGGTTTGTTTTAACGAAATCTGACAGCCTGGTTATAAAATGAAAGTGCGGTGGACTCACGATTATTTGGGTTAATTAAAAGGAGGAGCTGCACGGATATTCAAAGAACACGGATTAACCGATTTGATGATAAGTTTAAGTTCCCATCTCCCGGCACAGATTTATCTGATTGTGCCAAACCCTTCCTTCACCTCTGACAAGACGTGTATTAATCACAACTTGTGAATGTGTGGAATGCCAGGCCTCCACCGTGGTTCGACCATTACACATTAGCGTAAGTGCGTATAATCCGAACGGGTAGTAAGACGCGGTGCTAATAATAATAATAATAATAATAATAATAATGTTCCCATAATATCACAAGTTAGCCCTTTTTTTAACAAGCAATTTCTTTTAGAAAGATAGTTTGTCACGTTTGTCAGACCACCAGTTTCAGCAGCGACCCTTCGGAACTGAGCAATTTGTTCGGATGACCAGTATATACGTAACCGAAAAATTTAATTCTAAGAGAATAAACGTTTCGACACAATCACACATACTTTCTCAGATAGTCTATTGTAATTAGGAACAAAAATTCAAATTACTAAAAATAAATAAACTACCCTCAAATATTTTTAAGATGAGAACATTTCATTATTATTTACCGTGTAAATTACACCCAAGATATACATTTTGAACAAAATCATCAAAGCCATTTTTTTTTCAATATTGAAGATTTTCAAAAATTGTACGTCAATTAATTACCCTTTTCAATTGACCGAGATTCGAAAGTTGATCTCCCGGTCATCGGATTTTTAGTCTACTGCGAGAGTAGCGAGTTAGACCACGTGGTTGGCCGAAGGGACCGAATGGTTTCAGGCGTCACTCTCGTGTTAGACCGGCCTGCTGATGATGGGGAGATCGGGGGTTCGAATCTCGTTCGGATCTGCTGAGGGTGTCTTTTTAAAATAAATGGTTTCCCACTTTCTCTATATATCTCTCTCTCAACGCAAATTCTGGTAGATTCCCTCTAAAATGATTCCTTCCTCATCCCTACCCCATTAGAGTAACTATCATATATCCGTAAAACCTGAACGGGTAGTAAGACGCGATGATAAAAAGAAAGACTGATAATAATTGCCAAGATAAATGGAGTGTATGAACAGATAATCTACTAACAGGATAACAATCACGCGAATAATCGAGAGGAGGGGGGGGGCGATTTCTAGGGTGTCAGAGGGGCTTACTGTGGTTCGTGCGGAATTCTTGCGGGCGGCCGGCTATTTCCCACCGAGAAAGATCAAGAAAGCGGCGTGGTTCTAGTCCTAAGAGTATCACGACGCAGTGTTAGCACAGCGCCATGTTTTATTTCGTGATGGACGTGAGGCTTGTCTGTGGATTCCCAGAGATGTCGAACAAAAGACACACGACGACCCGGAACTGAAAGAAATATACCTCTACCTACGTTATGAATGTAGATAAGTGATAAGTGACCGCTAGCAGAAGGTTCTTTATTGCAAACATTGTCTGGACGTAACTAATGTCGAACAATAATTATTATTAGTCTAGTAATAATATATTATCAATGCAAAGTTTTATCAAAGGATTACAATAATACTTCCCTAAAGATAACTGAATAACTGTCGTCCACTTTCTAGTCAAATCTAAAACCACTAGAAAGTGATTGTTAAATAGAATGTATAGATATATTTTTGAAAGTAGAAACTATTTAGAGTGACTCTTGAAGATGAATATCACTCGAACTGAAACCTGACACCTTTATGTCGAGCAAGACTAGACACTCACCAATATGTCAGAGCGCACGACGTTTCTCAACCTCGAGTGTGTTTACTATTCCAACACTGGAAGCCAGGGAGGGACAGACCAGGTACCGTTACTTCCTAATGACAAGGTCTGACCGAACTAGAGATAAGACGGGCGTAAGTCTATAACGGGAGGTTTTCAAACTGTGAGGCGTGAGGGTGGTCTAAAGTGGGACTCAGCATGATTATATATTTGAACCAAAAGCATGGTTATATATTTATACATCTCGTGGACTGAGATGTCATTAGAGCAGTATTTTATTAATACTGTATGTGTATATATATATATATATATATATATATATACTATCCGGGAAAGATTGGGGGTACAGGGAGTACATGGGATAGTAGAGGAAGCAAAGACAGAGAGTATGGGCATGTATAGAGAATGGAAAAGAAGAGGATGCTAAAGAATTTGATGGAATTGAAGTGGGTAGGAAACAGACCGCGAGGGAGGCCAATAAAGAGACGAGAGGCGCAGATCAGAGAAAGTGTGCAAGTGAGAGGAGAAGAATGGAATCAATTAAAGGAGGAAGAATGGTGGAAGGATATGAGAAAATGGAGGCATGTTATTAAACTGGCCCGGCCACAGGTTGGAAATAGATGATGATGATAATGATGATGATAATGATGAATTAGGAGGTATTCTTTATGCACCTTCCAAACCAAATGATTATATCAGCACACGACCTATAATTTATAAACCAAATTAAATCTACAACAGACACAACACCCAGGCCCCCGGCCATTAATACATCACTGTGAAAAGGGTTGAACCCCACATTCCACCAATGATGAACACTTTTCATCCATGCCGGGAATCGAACCCGTGCCTCTTGACTCAATAGGCATACGACAGGTTACCGATTGAGCAACTCGGGCAATAGGCTGGCCTGCTGATGGCGGGGAGACCAAGGGTTCGAACATCGGTTGGATGTGCGGAGGGTGGTTTTTCCCCTAAATGTTTTGTCACGCAAATGCGGGCACACTTCCGCTTGTTCAACCTTCCCAGTCTCTGACAAATTAGCGTGATTAGTACATTTGTGTATTGGACAGATCGGGTAGTAAGACTCGGTGATAAAAAAAAACTCGTCTATGGTAGGTAAGTGACAGCTGGTAAAAGTTACCGGATCTACTTTAATGTATCCATTCGCCAGAGCATATGATCTGTATGCTAGAGTTGCTGTCATTTTTGACAGCCAAAACTTTCACAAGCAATTTGTTTTTAATTCTGTTTCTCCATCTTCACTTAGATTTCAGTTACCACCACAACAATGGCGAATACTCTTTATATAATGTTATCATTATTTTCTCACTGTTTAGAAAGAAAGAAATACGTTAAGACTAAGGTGACCATTTTCTCATCACACAAATACGGGACACTATCTTTTCAAAAATTGGCTACTTGGCCTACTATATTCATTATTAATATTATTATTGGGTTATTATATATATTATTACTAATTTATTGGTGACCTGGCGGTCTAGGGGTAAGGTGTCGGACTTCTGTGATGGGGTCTGGGGTTCAATGCTCGGTCCCGACAGAGATTTATTTGATTACCAAACCCTTCCTTCACCTCTGACAAGACATCTTGTGAATGTGGGGAATGCCAGGCCTCCACCGTGGTTCGAGATTCCACGTTAAACTGTAGGTCCTCCATTTCATCTCACAATCATCCTACCATCGCACATTAGCGTAAGTGCGTATAACCCGAACGGGTAATAAGGCATGGTGCTAATAATTATTATTATTATTAATTTATTACTATTACCGCTTGTTAGTTAATCGAGATCTCGAGGCTAACCGACTGAACGTTAAGCGAAACACAGCGTGAGCGGTGATTGGATAAGTATTCAGGAATTTCCAACGCCCGACAGCAAGATTCAAAACTCATGTAGCTGTCCATGTAAAATTATAACCTAAAATATAGCATCAATGTTATATTTTAAAAAACTCAGAAAGAGAAATATTGTAAAAAATACCGAAGTTTCAATTATTCACACTGTGTAATTTATATTTTTAAAAAGGGTACATTTACGGGGCGCAAAGTAAAATACGGAACACATACGTGGGTTTTTTTTCCCCGGACCTGTGAAAAAAAATAGGACGATATTCTCAAATACGGAACTGTCCCGTAAAATACGGGACGGATGGTCACTTTAGTTGAGGCCATATTCAATCGCGCACATAACTAGGCTCCTCACACAATGGCCGAGTGGTTTAGTCCGTCGACGTAATATCTCAAGATTCCAGAAGTGCTGACCCAACTTCGCACCCGGGAACTAACTGCATTGTCATCCTTACCTTGAGCGTGTTAGTAATACTCTGACCATATCACACACACACACACACACACACACACACAATCACACACACTCGTGAACCGCGTGATGGAGTTTTCACCTTTCATTACATATGTGGACTACATCACGACTTTGGTTCTGATTGTATTCAGGTTGAAAGAAACTCTTTAAAAAAAACATTTTCTTGCTGCCAACATTGATAAAAAATTTACTATATTATTAAAGTTATTTTACATATATTTATTTTATCTATCAAAAGTGACAGCTTAGGATCATATGAGTTGACGTATGAATACGTGAAAGTGATTCGGGTAACTTTTCTAGTTGTTAGAATATGGGAGAGTAGATCTAGTAGCTTTTCTGAATGTAAGAATACATGTGAGTAGATCTAGTAGCTTTTCTGAATATAAGCATACGTGAGAGTAGATCTAGTAGCTTTTCTGAATGTAAGAATACGTTAGAGTAGATCTAGTAGCTTTTCTAGCTGTTATAATAGGTGAGAATATATATAGTAGCTTTTCTGGCTGTTATAATAGGTGAGAATATATCTAGTAGCTTTTCTAGCTGTCAGAATACGTGAGAGTAGATCTAGAACGTTTCTATTCTCACGATGAAAATTGGACTGTAAGCCTACCTAAAGTAGAACTACTCTCATACTCATAATGTGTATTTGTTACCGGTACTCAAAAGTCACTTTTGGCGAATGGTGTCTCATTTGACCACTCTTGACAATGCTATATTTATATTCACTAAAAGAAGTATTTTTCGAAAAGATGGCAATACATGTTCAGATTGGTCTTTTTCCAGGAACCTGATGAAATTGTTAATAGCCTTTTGTATTGTCTAATAAAAATGTGTCAAAACAAAGAATGGAAATAGAAAAAAAAATCCACAACTCGGGCTGTTTTATTATCACGTTCTTCAGTCAAGTTTTGATAAACGCTATTTATTTTCTTATTTTTGCCATCAACAAAGTGATCGTTGGTGTTTTGACGGATGGACAAAAGAAGAAATAACTGTTTTGACTTGCACAGGTAAGCGTTCCAACTTCACACCAAGCTCGTCTAGTCTGTTAATGTTGCGGGGGGCGGGGGGGGAGATGGGGGGGTAAGGGGTTTCGAAACAGAGTCTTGTGTAAGGTGACCTGGCGGTCCATAGGTAAATTGTCTGACTTCTGTGTTGGAGGTCCGGGGTTCAATCCTCGGTCCCGGCACAGATTTATCTGATTACCAAACCCTTCCTTCACCTCTGACAAGACATCTTGTAAATGTGGGGAATGCCAGGCCTCCACCGTGGTTCGGATCCCACGTTAAACTGTAGGTCCTCCATTTCAGCTCACACTCACCCTACCATTACACGTTAGCGTAAGTGCGTATAACCCGAACGGGTAGTAAGACGTGATAATAATAATAATAATAATAATAATAATAATAATAGTAAAAGTCTGGTATATTAAAGTGTTTTTTTCCCCTAGATGGTTTGCCCTTCTACCCTCACGCAACTGCGGGAACATTTCATCCTCCTTGCTGCTTCATTTTGGGTAGTTTAATGTCCAGACTGTAGTAAGACTCGGGTAAAAATGCATTCTATTTTAACCCGGCTTCGTTGGCCATATGGTCTAAGGCATCACTTTTGCAGTAGAATCGACTGCCGATGACGGGTATATTTGGGTTAAAATCCCTGTTTTGTGTACTAAGGGTGTTTTTCTCTAAATGGTATTCCACTCTTCCTACACGCAAATTCGGGTACACTTCCTTATAAATTCAACTTTTCTCGTCTCTAACTAATTATTGTAATTATTGCATATTTGTATAGCCTGAACAAGTTGTAAGACGTGGCTTAAAAAAAATTGCATTTTATTTCCTGGTTAATTAATTACCTATTTTCCCATACATCATGCCATTGTTTAGGACACCTACTTTTCGCAAACATGAAACATGCGAGAAATATAATTTAAAAGCAAAAAAAAACTTGTTTCAAGTTCAAAGTAATTATTTTTACGTATTTTTTTAAGTTAAAAAAATATATATTATAAGGTATTTATTGGTGAAGTCTCAAGTTTTCGAAGAATTATCATATTTGTAAAAGAGATTTGAATTTATTGTGTAACAGTTTACTTAAGTGAAATTCACGGTAAGCATCCGTTATGATAAAAAAATTAGTTTCTCAATTTCACCGATAGATTTCAGTAGCAGAAATATGTCCACAACCACAATCATTGATTTTTTTTTTACATAATCGACTCATCGATATAGAGATATAAGGTTGGATCACAAAGCGTAATTATCATTTTCATCACAACACACTCAGACTTAATAAGTTTCGAATTATTTTTTTAATAACATCTGTACATGGGAATTGATCCAGGGACTTTTGGATCAGCGATCCAGGGTAGTTTTTCATTTATAGTTTAAGGCAAAGTCTGTGATGGACGTGTGTATATAATCAGCTACTAAGAGTCAGAATTGTTATCACAGCCACTGGCAGCTCGGCTGTCTCTCTATGTTGCCAACATTACAAATGTAATACATTGTGCGTTTCAAGGGACTTTTTTTTTTACATCCATTACTGTTTCCAGCCTGTGTGGCCCGGGTCAGATTTGTATTCAAGCCATATATTCTCCACTACCAGTTTGTTAGGCCTTATAATCTAACTTAAGACTAAGTCAGACACAACACCCAACCCCCACCCGTTAATTTATCAAGGTGAAAGGGTAAAACCGTATTTTCATCAACGATAAATTTTCGGCCATGCCGGGAATCGAACCCGGGACCCTTAACTCAGAATGCAGACACAGTACTGACTAGGAATTGAGATGGAAGAAAGCAAAGGTATACAACTAATTATATATGAAAGGCGAGGCTTGGGGAGTTACTGGAATCAGCCATAGCTGCATCATATTTTAGTATAATTATTATTATTAGCACTGCGTCTTACTACCCGTTTAGGTTATACGCACTTTCGCTAATGTGTAATGGTAGGGTGATTGTGAGATGAAATGGAGGACCTACAGTTTAACGTGGGATCCGAACCACGGTGGAGGCCTGGCATTCCCCACATTCACAAGATGTCTTGTCAGAGGTGAAGGAAGGGTTTGGTAATCAGATAAATCTGTGCCG
>CABFVX010000919.1:189185-199279 GCA_902151425.1 Timema shepardi
TATCTCAAGGTAAAGAGGGAAGCTCGCTGCTAATCTTAAAATATCTTGAAATTTTCTGTTGTGAGTTTGTCGAAAACTCATTAGTTTTTAAAGTAAGGCTAATCTAGAGCCCTTTTTCATCGAGCCTAGTCTCAAAGCTCCGCAAATATGATTAAATATTCGTTTATATTGGGAAAATGTCACAATTTTTAACTTATTTTCATGTTAACAAAACTCAAACCATAAGGTTATTAAGGAAAAATAATTATTTGGGAATCTTAGGATTTTATTTTGACGTGAGCCATAGTTCAAAATAACCCATCGTAGAATTAAATAAAGCGTTAGAGTTGAACGTCTGCGCAACAATTTATCGCTTACCGAGGTGGGCCCCTTAAGATTTTCTCCAAAATGTAGTTTGGCTGGTATTTTAAAATTCAAGTGTATGCGTTTCCGATCTAAAGTGCTGGCCACTTTCAAACAGGAAACGGACATACATCTGTTTGTTTTTTTCTCAGGAAATCCCGTGCGAATGATTAAAGTGTCCAACAGCGCCCTTCTACGGTTCGCCGGTTTTCACGAAATGGTATCCACGCCCGCCCGCCCCTCCGCCCACCTATCCCAACCAATAACCGTCTCTTCCTTCAAGCTAGTGAACAAGTTTTCTCATCTCTCATTATCATGTTAAAGCGCTTACTTAATGTTCTGCCGGATTAAGGTCACCGTGAATTTCACTTCCATTCCGATCAGGAGGATCTTAAGTTCTCGCGAACGAGAGAGTGAGATGGTTGGTTAACTATTGTAGTGTTCAATTGTCTCGCCAGGTGCGCCCGTAATGACCTGTCGCTCTTAACTGTGTTGGGCGGGGAATTGGAGGAATTAAAGTGGGATGGAAGTGGAAATGAGGAAAAGCCAGTGTTTGTGCTTTTTTTATGCAAAACATTTTATTTTGCAAAAAAAAAAAATTCAAGTACAATATATTATTATTATTATTATTATTTAGCACCGGGTCTTACTACCCGTTCGGCTTATACGCTTTAAGTACTAATCACGCTAATTGATTGGGAATTGGGAAGGTTGAATTAGAGGAAGTGAACCCACATTTGCGTGGAGCGAGAGTGGAAAACCATTTAGGTAACCCCCCCCCCCAGTTCACCCGACCGAGATTCGAACCTCGATCTCCCCGTCCTCAGCAGTCGAGCTCAACACGACAAGCGACGCGTTAGCCAACTACGCCACCGAGGCGGGTCAGTACAAATATAGAATTTAATTTTCTTCACATAGTGAAATCAATATTTCTTTAATATCTGTCAAAGGTGTTGTGGAATTTAATGACTTTTTTTTTTCTCTTCACTTAAAAAGTTTGTTAGATAATGCCGCCATACTTACGATAAATATTCAACAACTGTTGATATCAACATGTTAATAAAATTAAACTCTAGGTTTCAAATGGAGCAATATTTTATTTATTTCGGCTCACTGCGTGTGAGCTACGAAAAACCGCATCGCGGAGAGAATTACCGACAAGGATTCAAACTAGGTCTCTGTTTCTTGTGTCTAAACAGACCATGTCAATATGTTGAGTTAAGTTAAGTAAAACAATTAAGCTTTTTGGTCACAAAGTCTAACTACCCATTCCGGCTATACTCGTATGTACTAATTACGTTAATGTGCTAGAGATGAGGAAGGTTAAATTTAGAGTAAGTATACCCAAATTAGCTTCGAGAGAGAGTTAAGCACCATCTATTTTTTTTAAACTCATTACACTTGACCGGGATTTGAACCCCAATATTCTTGTCCTCGATGATCTAGTCTATTGCGAGAATGACGCCTTAGACCAGTGGTTCTCAATAGGTGGCCCACGAAATATATGTCTGGCCCGCGGTAAATAATTAAACTGAATATATATGACTAGTTATCTAAATTTTAAGAAACTTGTCATTCGAATTTTTAATATGTTTGGGTCTACCTACAAATGTGAATCATGCTTCTCTGAAATGAACAATATAAAAAAATTGTTGCAAGAAAAAATTAACAGATATTCATGTTGAAAACGCCAAGATTAGCAACTGCATCCTATACTTCAGATTTTAAACAAATTGTTGAAGGAGATCGCCCTCATTTTTCTCATTAGTTTCTTGATTAAAGTAAAGTTTATTTTATAATTTATATTTTATATTATAATTATTATTATTATTAGCACCGCGTCTTACTCCCCGTTCGGGTTACACACACTTACGCTAATGTGTAATGGTAGGGTGATTGTGAGATGAAATGAAGGACCTACAGTTTAACGTGTAATCCGAACCACGGCGGAAGCCTGGCATTCCCCACCTTCACAAGACGTCTTGTCAGAGGTGAAGGAAGGGTTTGGGAATCAGATAAAACTGTGCCGGTACCGAGGATTGAACCCCAGCCGCCAGCACAGAAGTCTGACACCTTACCCCCTAGACCGCCAGGTCACCTATATATTTTATAAATCCTAAAATAATAATAGTGTTCATAATATTATGAGGTACTTAGTCTTCACACCCTCTGGTCTGGTCCATGAGAGAAAAAAAAAGTGATAACTGTGGCCAGCGCTGAGAAGTAATTGAGAATCACTGCCTTAGACCGTTTGACCATCAAGGCCAGTCTTATGATTGTTATGGATCTCTCTGTTTGTGCTATTGGTCTGTGTACCTGAAACCTACTAGTTAATCATTGTGAAATAAGAACCATCCTGTCCTCAGATTTCTCTGCCCGACTTACCTGACTGAACATAAATAAAGTTTAGTCTCTCTAGGAACTAGGTTTCGGAACCAGAGTCCTTTCGACGTGAGATACCGTCGTCACTTTAGTATCGTTCGATCGCAGCGTGAACCAGAAACAGTCCAATGCTCGTAGAAGAACCATTTCGAACACAGAAATAAATAATATTTTTAGTGGTAAGTTATTATTATTATTATTATTAGCACCGCGTCTTACTACTCGTTCGGGTTATACGCACTTACGCTAATGTGTAATGGTAGGGTGATTGTGAGATGAAATGGAGGACCTACAGTTTAACGTGGAATCCGAACCGCGGCGGAGACCTGGCATTCCTCACATTCACAAGAGGTCTTGTCAGAGGTGAAGGAAGGGTTTGGTAAGCAGATAAATCTTTGCCAGGACCAAGGATTGAACCCCGGCCGCCAGCATAGAAGTCTGACACCTTACCCCTAGACCACCAGGTCACCCCCTTTAGTGGTAAGCTTTTAATTAAAACCACTAATATTAGATATTGTAGTAATAGGTTTTTTTTTTATCAACTTATGTAGTTACGTGGTATAACGGGTTCCTCTCGTGTTAGACTGCTAACGGGGGTATCAGGGTTCGATTCTAGTTTGGCTGAACTTAGGGTGTTAATTCTTAAATGATTTCCCAATCTCCCTCCATGAGAATGAGGATATATTTTTCTTTAATTATACTTTCCTCACCCCTATTACATTAGCGTAATTAATGTATCCTTATAGTCCGATCAGTTACTAAAGACGTGGAAAAAAATAAAACGATTAAAATTAGAAATACATTTGTTTTATTTTAAATTTCGTGGTTGTGAAAACGTAAAATATTATAGTGTGTAAAATAATTAATCTAATTTGGGGATGGAAACCCGATAAAATACCAGTGACTTTGCAGTTTTTAAAGCAAATTATTTTTTTGTTGATAAAAATAAATAAAATATTGCTCCAGTAGAAACATTAGTGTTTAGTTTTCCTCACTTGGTGATATCAACAGAAGTTGGATATCTGTCATGAGGATAGCGGTATTAGATAAGAAACTTTTTAAATGAAGAAAACAGTTTTCATTAAATTCCAAGACACCATCGACAGATATTCTAAATCTGTTGGTATTCTAAGTGAAGAAAATCAAACTCTATATTTCTACTCGAGCAATATTGATTTATTTTGAAAAAAAAAAAAGTATAAAAACTGCAATAACGCTGACAATTTCTCGCGTACCCTACATCGCCACCGTAATATATTATTTATAAACTTTCATATTTTTTAAAAATTATTGCCGTTAATAATCGCAACTATGAATATTTTTGTTTTTAATTTAGGTAAAAATCCATACTAAACACCTAGTTTCAAAACTTAAACTATTTAATTTTTAAAGCCGAACTTATTAACACGAAGTGTATGGTCAATTGTATGTGACTCCCCCGTAGTCTCATCCCTTTTTGGACCAAATTATACTACTATATTATCATTACTATACTACTATAAAACCACATGGCTGACTCCCTCACTGACATTAATGTTTACCCACTTCCAGTAGAGCTAGAAACTTGAAATTTGGCAAACTTATAGCTTATAGTCTGCAACCGACAGGAAAATTTCAAAAAGTTAAAAAAATTAATTTTAATCTCCCAAAAGAATTTCAAAATGTCGGAGCAACTTTTAAAGTCGGTGCGAAACTTTATTTGGAGGTTTATTGTGGCTAAACGGTAAGACCTGTCAAAAAACGGGTCTGGAATTACATTAGTTTACATCCACTTGCAAAGAAAACTCACTGGGGGTTTAGGGGTGGAGCCCCCAACGAGCAAAGCGAGTATTTTCCGAAGCACCATGTTTTCAAACACTCTATTATTTATTTTTTTCGTGTAAATTAAGAGACCACGTTCCACGCCTATAGAGAACCACAGGTAGAGTTATTATTTTGTTTATCCCGAGTTTAACATTCCTGGGCAGTAGGTGAGATGTCAACAATAATATTATTAGCTCCGTTTACTATCGGAATAGTGTATACATTCAAACGATCGCATCCCGAACTAACTTGATTAAAACAGGCTCTGAAAGGGGGGGAAAAAACGCCTCGTTGGCGTAGTTGGCTAACGCGCTTGTCATGTTGAGCTCGACTGACGAGGACGGGGAGATCGAGGTTCGAATCTCGGTCGGGTGAACTGGGGGGGTGGGGGGTTCCTAAATGGTTTTCAACTCTCCCTCCACGCAAATGCGGGTTCACTTCCTGTAGTTAAACCTTCCCAATTCCTAATCCAATAGAGTAATTAGTATTTAAAGCGTATAACCCGAGCGGGTAAGACACGGTGCTGAATATTATTATTATTATTATTATTGAAAGAAAAAAAGAAGAAAAGAATATATCATATGCTATAAACGTGCGTTGTATTCGTGAAGATCGTGGGATTGATTCACTATCCTCGTGTGTGCCTTAGTAAAACGAACCAGTACGTGAAAGTTGAGGAATTAATTACTATTTACGGTTGTATAGCATTACTCGTGTTTACTATCGCACTACTCGTGAAATCTGTACTTCCTTTCTAAACGTATAACTGCCAACTGTAATCTAAATAGAGGGGTGATGGGGGTTGGGGGGGTTAGAGGGGGTCAATTAATGCTTAAACCGATCCCTTGTTTTAACTACGACGAGGGGTGACCTGGCGGTCTAGGGGTAAGGAAGGTGTCAGACTTCTATGCTGGCGGCCGGGGTTCAATCCTAGGTCCCGGCACAGATTTATCTGATTGCCAAACCCTTCCTTCACCTCTGACAAGACATCTTGTGAATGTGGGGAATGCCAGGCCTCCACCGTGGTTCGGATCCCACGTTAAACTGTAGGTCCTCCATCTCATCTCACAATCACCCTACCATTACACATTAGCGTAAGTGCGTGTAACCCGAACGGGTAGTAAGACGCGGTGCTAATAATAATAATAATAATAATGATAATAATAATAACTACGACGAGGGAATAAGGAATACGCTAGTTCCTGTATTGAGCTACCTCTATTATAACCGGCCGCATGGTGTAGTGGTCGGTCCACCTGGCTACGAGCCTGGGGGTCAAATCGGCAATGAAAGGTGCGGCATAAGGGAGCGAAAGTATTTTTTACAGTTTTTATAGAATATAAATTTTTTGGAAAAAATAAATCAAATATTTCTCCAGTAGCAACATAGAGTTTAGTTTTGTGCACATGCTAATATCAACAGATCTTGAATATCACTCAAGGGTGTCCTGGAATTTGGTCAAAACATCTTAAATAAATAGAAAAAGGTTTTTGACAAAATTCCAGGACACCCTTGATAGATATTCAAGATCTGTTGATATTAGCATGTGCAGAAAACTAAACTCTCTGTTGCTAGTGGAGCAATATTTCATCTATTTTGGCCAAATAAATGTAATGGTATTAAAACTGTAAAATTACTCGCGCGCCCTTCTGCCGCACCTATAAATATGTATCATTAATTATCCACCCGCTTCACTGGTAAAATATTCTAAGGCGTTATTCTACAATAGACTGGACTTCCAATGACGAAAAGATAGAGGTTTGAATATTGATCTTTTCTAATGAGGATTTATTCAAAATTATTTTTCCACTCTGCCTTCACTTAAATGTGGGTACATTTCTCTAAATTTAACCAATTCATTTCTAACACATTAGTTGGGTTAGTTAATATGAGTATAATTCGAACGGGTAGTGAGACGGGGGTGGGGGGAGGGCACACTTTTTTTCTTGATTTAGATTTTCTGTAGTCTCCGTCACTTTTAGCACATAAGCTTAGGAACGGAAATTTAACAAGGTGTAAAAAAATTATTAATTTCATAATCATATTTACTTGATTATTCACCAGTTAATTATACATAATTTAAATGAGAATTTAAGATACATTGATACTAAATAAATATAAATATTGAAAAATTTGAAATTCAAATCTATCAATACCCGATTTCGGTGATCGCATTGTCTAAAAAGTTACTCTCGCAATAAACTGTCTTGTCGATGTAGGGAATATTGTGGCTCGAATTCCGGTTAGATGTACTGAAGATTTCTTATTTTTCCAACTTTCTGTTCAAGCAACTTTGAGAAAATTTCATCTCCAATTTTACCTTCCTCGTCTTTTCCCCATAGATATTCGAATGTCCCTCAAAGGTAGCAAGGAGCAACGCTCCAAATAAATTGATAAATAAATTATATATTTCCACAGAAACTGTTGACAATGTGTCTTCATGGAACTTAAATGGTGAAGTATAGTGATATAAACGAATGTATTTTAGAATAGTTAGTCACACTTTTATTTAAATGTGTTATATATGATAATTTCAAACAAAATAAATCGTTTATTTATATGAAATATGTCAAGAAAAGGATCCGGCAAAATCCTATTTGCTCGAAATATAACTCTATACACATCCAAACCAACAACGTACCGGGCCATACATATATGTAAACATTATTACTGGTAAGCTCTTTAGCGATTAAATAAAATGTAGCTTCCATATAGAATCCGATAAAAAGCTTTTCAAAACAAGCACCTTTAATCTATCCTATTAAATTAGTTTCAGTTACTATAGGGGTTGATTACTTCAGAGAAATATTTTTGCAGATTGTATATATTAATTGTTTTTAAGGCTCATATTGTAGGGAAATAGGAAATGTATTGCTTGACTGGCTAATAGGGACTTTAGATCGGACCTGCTTTGGTGGCCGCACGGATTAAGGTGTCACTCTCGTGTTAGACTTGACTTCCGATCCCATGAAGATCAGGGTTCGAATCCCATTCAGATGTACCGAGGGTGGTTTTTCCTAATTGGCTTTCCATTATACTTCGACTAAAATGCGGGTACACTTTCTATAAATTCAACATTTCTCATCCTCAACTCACTAGCGTAATTAATTAGTACATATGCCTATAATAACCTGAACAGGTAGTAAGACGCAGCGCTGAAATTAAATTAAGGCCGAGCTTAGGTAATAACAAAAATATTATATTATTTGTCAAGGGGTTTGTATTCATCCATTAAACTATTTAACCATAAATTATTTTTAACAGACAATAACCCTCCTCGGTGGCGTAGTTGGCTAACGTGCTAGTCGTGTTGAACTCGACTGCCGAGGACGGGGAGATCGAGGTTCGAATCTCGGTCGGGTGAACTGGGGGAGGGGGTTCCTAAATGGTTTTCCACTCTCCCTCCACGCAAATGCGGGTTCACTTCCTCTAAATTCAACCTTCCCCGTTTCTAATCCTTTGGCGTAATTAGTACTTAAGCGTATAACCCAAACGGGTAGTAAGACGTGGTGCTAAATAAATAAATAAATAAATAAAATTAACAGACAATAATCAAAAAATTAATCAATTGTTTCACTGTACTCTATTAAAATAAATACAATTATGTCTGTCATAAATCATCTCAACATACTTAATGGTGTCAGCCCGCAATCAAGCCGTACCTACCGCGTGGCCGCAGTCTGTTGGTGAAGATAGTGACACCTGCTTATAGAGAGGGTGTCGTGTACAACGAACCCTCCGGCCATTCATCTCAGTTTTCCAAACCAGGGCCGCTACCTTATCATTCAAGTAGCTGCTAATCTTGTCATCACGAGGCTGAGTTGACTCCGTGCCAAATCCGGTGATTCACAGAAAAATCTGGAAAAGCCTGTGATCGATCCCGGATCTTTTGGTCTATAGCCAGGAACTTTGACCACTAAATCACAGAGGTGTTCCATTTTAACTTACTAAATATAATACTAATATATCACTTCGAAATAAGTTGAACTTTATGTCCTTGTTACCCGTTTAAATGGTACCGTTTTTAATACTAAAAATTAGCAGACGTACCAGTAGTTGCCTGGTGTATTGCGTGGTTACCCTTGGCAACGCTTTTCTTTACCTCAAACAGAGAGAGAAAAAAATCTCTCGTTTAACCTAGTTTTTATTTAATTTAAAAAAATCAAATTCCGTTTACGAAGGCACATCTTTGTATACAGGGGGTCTAATTTTTAAAATTTTAGATCTCTCCATGTGGTAGAGGATATCGCTTAATGCTTACGACAGACACACTCTTCATTTTATTAATATACCTATAGAATAACATTAATGATATATTTAAATGTTATCAATCTTGGAGTCGACCTTTATGGTCTTGGGGTAAAGCGCTCACCTCAGGATCCGAGGGTCGTGGGTTCAAACCTAACCGGGGTCGAAGGATTTTTCTTGAGCAAAAAAAAATTCATAGCACAACTTCCTTTGAAGGGGAAGTAAAGCTGTTGGTCCCATGTCGATTTGCGTGGAAAAAAACCCGGAAGATATTTCTTAAAATACCTTTCCTGACACAATTGGTAAACTCTATCGCTCTCGCTCAGAGAAATTCTCATGTGCTGGTATAATCAGTCGGTTCAGAAAGTGCACGTTAAATACCTCAAATAAATAAAAAATAATCAATGTTGGCTACGAAATAATTATGTTTGTATTTTCTGAAAGGCTCTTCGTACCAGAATTCTACTATACATTTCAATCTCCGATAGTTTTCACTACAATGTTTGTCACCTGCTCTTTGTTCTGTTATGTGGGTCACAACTGACAGGCAGGCGTGCTAACGAACACCCCCCTGTCATAGAAACTACTTCACTACCTACTTCAAGTGTGACGAAACGCAAGGACGGAACTTTTTTTTATGTGTGTGTGTCTATGCAACGCTAATGTGTTTTGAATATCAATTACAATACATTCATGAAAGGCAGCTTTTGTGAGTCTGACTATTCTTTTATTTTACTATGTTGTAAATGTTCCCTCTCTCTTTTTTTACTCTGGAAACAAATTGACGATCCAATATGTATATATTCCCAGCAGTTAATCATTGTACATCGTTTTTTTTTGTCATACAAGTTTTGCATTTCAAAGTTGTTTTTTCTAGTATTTTGTTTTTGGATGTTTAAATCGCTAAATTATTCCATTTGTGCGTGTGTGTGTGCTCATTTATAAACAAATCTAACGAGTCGTGAACTTTATAAAAAAAAATCGTGTTGTTTAAATTGCGGTTTGTGTTACTGACACTATTCTACGAAATTCGTTACTGAGTTCGACTCTTGATCACATAGTTAATAATATAATAATACTTGTACCTGTTGATGACATACAGTGATTTTGATTTTTTCTCGATCGTTCAAAAAAGAGTTTGGTATTGAGATCGTCAAAAAAAAAAATAAGAAGTCGAATTCAATATTTTGTTAAATGTTGACGTTTAATGTTTTCCTGAAACCGAAAAAGTAGTTTTCGTGATGCCGTCTGAAACCATTTTACCGATCAGGTTAAAAACTTGGTATCTAGTGTTTTCATAATATCCCCCCCCCCCCCCC
>CABFVX010000920.1:0-30206 GCA_902151425.1 Timema shepardi
CTCCAGGTAGTGATTGATACAAATGTAATCACTATATGACATCTAGGTATACCTGTCAATTTCAACTCCAGGTAGTGATTGATACAAATGTAATAACTATATGACATCTAGGAATACCTGTCAATTTCAACTCCAGGTAGTGATTGATACAAATGTAATCACTATGTGACATCTAGGTATACCTGGCAATTTCAACTCCAGGTAGTGATTGATACAAATGTAATCACTATATGAAATCTAGGTATACCTGTCAATTTCAACTCCAGGTAGTGATTGATACAAATGTAATCACTATATGACATCTAGGTATACCTGTCAATTTCAACTCCAGGTAGTGATTGATACAGATTTAATCTGGATATTCCAAGGAATAATTGATAAAACAGTTCTCCTTGATTAATGTAATGCATATTTATCTTTCGATAGAATAATAACACTAAATATTCTTCTAAAATAACCATCCGCGATCATTTGAAACTAAAACTTTTCCTCTGTTTTCTCGCTGCTGTGCACGAGAAGCACCACCTTCCACCTGTACGTAGAGCGGGACAGTATCGTTGCCTCGGCCGGGGAAACAACTCACGAGTCCCCTTGGAAGGTTGGACAAGGACATATTCTAAGGATAAAGATCATCTTGTTTTAGTTGTAATTATTTCTGTTGTTTGGAAGTTGTGTTCGAGTGAGTTGTAGTGTAAGCATTCAATTACTAGCGGAGTGATAAGATAAAAGCTTGGTGCGCAGATGCTAGAGGTCAGGTCGGGCAACCAATCAGGACTCACTGGGGCATTGTATCGCGAGCAAATCACGCTGCGATGCCACAAAGATGTGTCTGAGGGGACACAAGGGTTTCACAAGGTTGTGAGTAAGAGATCAACATGATGTTTAAGGATGTGTCTGTGAGGACATGAGGGTGTACAATCATGTGACTGGGGACATACGAGGATGTACAAGGATGTGACTGAGAGGACATGAGGGTGTACAAGAATGTGACAGAGGACATGAGGGTGTACAAGAATGTGACTGGGGACACACGAGGATGTACAAGGATGTATCTGTGAGGACATGAGGATGTACAAGGATGTGACTGAGAGGACATGAGGGTGTACAAGAATGTTACTGAGAGGACACTAGGGTGTACAAGAATGTGATTGAGAGGACATGAGGGTGTACAAGAATGTGACAGAGGACACTAGGGTGTACAAGGATGTGATTGAGAGGACATGAGGGTGTACAAGAATGTGATTGAGAGGACATGAGGGTGTACAAGAATGTGACAGAGGACATGAGGGTGTACAAGAATGTTACTGAGAGGACACTAGGGTGTACAAGAATGTGAATGAGAGGACATGAGGGTGTACAAGAATGTGACAGAGGACACTAGGGTGTACAAGAATGTGAATGAGAGGACATGAGGATGTATAAGAATGTGACTGAGAGGACATGAGGGTGTACAAGGATGTGACTGAGAGGACATGAGGGTGTACAAGAATGTGACAGAGGACACTAGGGTGTACAAGAATGTGAATGAGAGGACATGAGGATGTACAAGAATGTGACTGAGAGGACATGAGGGTGTACAAGAATGTGACAGAGGACACTAGGGTGTACAAGAATGTGAATGAGAGGACATGAGGGTGTACAAGGATGTGACTGAGAGGACATGAGGGTGTACAAGAATGTGACTGAGAGGACATGAGGGTGTACAAGAATGTGACTGAGAGGACACTAGAGTTTACAAGGATGTGACTGAGAGGACACTAGGGTGTACAAGGATGTGAATGAGAGGACATGAGGGTGTACAAGGATGTGAGGATATTATTCTTAAAGTCCAAAACATGCCCAAACATTGGAACTGATCCTAAAAATGCTGGTCCTTAGGAAAAACTAGGTCGTGTGCTCTAATTTTGATCAACAATCGTCAAATAGTTCAAAAACTACGCAAAAAAAACAACTCAGCAGCCCGTACTCTGTTACGTGAGGAGTTTAACCGCGAGTCTGTAGTTCCCGGTTAACCGGAGGAGGGCTAATAAAACCTCTCGACACGACAGCCTTAATAGACCTAGTGCTAGTCATATGCTCTGATTGGTCGACTCTCTCAGCAACTGATCCCGCATCCCCCTAGGCGCTGTTTGGGAGCTGATGGATCAGTGGAGTGGGGTGCGCAACCCTCGGGACTGACGTTAACCAGACACACAGCTACCCCTGGCTCGCTACCCTGCAACACAGGAGCTACTGTATTGAGCAACATTATACAGTACTGGTTAATTCTAAAGCCATCACCCACGATGTGTAGGTTAGGGGGACAGTTGGAAGAGGGTACGGAGGAAAAAATGCATTTACGTGTATGGATGATAAAAAAAACACAAATTGAATGAATCCTATCAGTGAGTTAAGCCGCGGCCTGGCTCCCGACTAAAGGGTAAGGCACACTAACCTTGCAACCTACAACATTTTAATACTTGACTCTATTTGAAAATGTGACGATGTCATTTCACCAGAAACAGTTCACAACACTCACTCTGTACGTCACTCTTTACTTTCTCTAGACCCTTCGGAGCGAGTAACTATTGTGATCAACGGTACAAAAAAATATATACATATTCAAATTTGAAACCTAAACTGAACCTAAAAAGTTGTTTTCCCGATGCATTCTGTTTGTCTAGCCGACAGATTATCTCAGTCATTAGTGTGTCTGTATACTGAGCTAAGGTTCACGGTTTCGATTCCCGGCACGGATATTGGTGGGATGTGGGTTTAGCCTTTCACAGTGATGAATTATTATTATTATTATTATTATTATTATTATTAGCACCTCGTCTTACTACCCGTTCGGGTTATAAGCACTAACGCTAATGTGTAGTGGTAGGGTGATTGTAAGATGAAATGGAGGACCTACAGTTTAACGTGGAATCCGAACCACGGTGGAGGCCTGGCATTCCACACATTCACAAGATGTCTTGTCAGAGGTGAAGGAAGGGTTTGGTAATCAGATAAATCTATGCCGGGTCCGAGCACAGTGATGAATTAATGTCTGGGGACTGGATGTTGTGTCTGTACTAGTCTTAAGTTTTTTTTATAAGGCATATGAAGCTACGACAGGCCTAACAAGCCAGTATATATGGCTTGACTAACAAACTTACTATACACAGTAATAGATGTAATAAATAGAGTCTGTCTGTCTGTCTGTCTGTATCTAGGTTTAGCTCCGAAACTATTTTACCGATCGAGCTAAAACTTTGCATCTAGAGTTCTTACAAGGTTCGCCAGAGGAGGTTTTGGAATTAAATATCCAACCATAAAATTAGGGCAAGTTTACTAAAGGGCAAAGAGAAGGAAAAATCGATTATTTTTTTTCGAAATTCGCTCTAATAATGTTGGTCACATTTCGTTTCTGAACACGCTTTATAATGAATGATAAACAAGATGGCGACACTGATTTTCACATGAACATGACATCAAGAATACGTTACATAATAGGACATTTCCAATTTTGGTAATATCTCCGCAATTATTTGTGTCACGAAATAACTTATTGCTGAAAAGTTGTAGCAATATTAAAAATAAAAATAAAAAAATATTTGAAATATATTCTTATAAGACCAACCATTTTTTTTTTAGCTCTAACGAATAGGTATAATATTTTAAATCATAGTCTGGGAAAATTTAATTGTTATGCTCCTTGGTGGGATGCTTCTGTAACAGTGTATACTATTTAATTAATGTTATTAGGTGGAGTGTCTCTGCTTCAATGTATATTGTTTAATTTCCTTTATCCTACGAGTTATAAGTATTGTTAGATAATTCATTGGGAAAAATCTATGCGGTGCGCTGTAACATTTATTTTAAATACATTTCACAATAATTGTATAATCAGATTTACTAGATTTATTTCACTACTCTATGATATTCTCTGGTTATGAAGCTGAAAGATGGACGGCCTAGCATCGAACCCCAAATAACTTCTAGTATAAAGCTGAGAGGCCTAGTTACTAAATAGTAACCTCCCCCTTTTTTATACGATCCTTTCTCTCCACACTCTCATACATACATGTGATTACACCGCCACTGATCTTACTTGTGATAATACACCCTTATTAAGAGAGTATTAGAGCACTACACCCCCTACATAAGGGGTAGTTTAAGAGCTACTCCCTAATTTAAACATCAACCCCTGGCTGTATTTACAAGCGCTGGGTGCCACTCATTTGTTTCTTCTTATACAACAACTGCCACTGGTGGCGCGTTGACGGACAAAACACAAACTTCTCGTTCCCTCCTGGAAACACTTCTGACACAAACTGTTTATTTGGTTTCGTTTTCTTTTTTTTTTACGTCTTTCATCCCCGAATTTTAAAAAATAAACACAATATTGTGAAAGTTGTTCTTTCAGTAATGCCTAAGGGTGTCTGAAATTTCTTCAGGTATGTTCGAGTGCGCACTTAACCTAAATGTGGAAACAAGATGGCCTCGTTGCGCACTTTTATTGCTATTAGAACAAATTATAGGCCTATTCTAATGGAGTTACATTGAATTCTGTGAAACAACGAAAGGAAATATAATTTATATTCAAACTTTCTAATAAAACTGATTTGTATCGATAATTGTGCGTATTGGCTCAATTTATTTATGGAACTGAAACCATAGTTGAATTTTCCATTTTTGAAATTAAGTTTAAGCTACAAGAATAAAGTATAGTAAAAAATTTGTAAAATTAAATTAAACATAGTTCAAGATTAATATTCTACCGATAAAATTGGAATCATCATAATTATAATCATTAGGAACAACTTTCAGCCAATGGCGGGAGATATTTAAAACATAAACCTCTCCCCCTCCCCCTTTCATCCCACCACCTCTCTCCCTTCATCTTGACCCAGTTCTCTCCTCTCTGGTACTTAATCCCTTCAGCCATCCGCCCTTTGGTCTTCCTTTTAGCCTCCTACCCCCCACCTCCATATCCAACATCTACCTTGGCATCCTTTCTCTCTCCATTCCTTCTCATATGGTCATACCACATTAGTCGTGCCTTCTCTATCCCATCCTCTTCCTTTACTATTCCTCTTACTCTTTCATTTCTCATCATGCCAAATTTTGTCCTACTTCTCAGAAATCTCATTTAACTCGCCTGCATTCTGCTTCTATCCTGTTCCTTCATTACTCACATTTCTGCTGCGTACGTCAATATTGGTAGGTAATAGGGAAAGTAGATCAGTTCCTTGCACTTGTCTGGCATATCTCCACCACTCACTCTCACACTTCTGATAGCCTTCCTCTTTCTCTTTTTCTCTCCTGTTCCTTCCACTCTCCTCTACAATACTCCCCAGATACTTGAAACTTCTTACTACATTCAATTGCTCCCCTTTCACTGTCACAACAGTTGTATACCTGTACTTCTTCCTTGTCGTGATCGCCTTCTCACTCTTTCTTACATTAAACCTCATCCCATACCGTTCCACCACTTCTTCCCAAATCTCCAACTGCTCCTGTACTTGTTTCTCCTCACTACCCCACGCCATAATTTCATCTTCAAACACCATTGCTCTCAGATTTCCCTCCCCAATTCCTCTACCACCTCATTTATTATTTCGTCCTTACCTACAATGAACAGTAGTGGTGAGAGCGCACTACAGTAGCCCCATGACTTCTTTGGTGCTGACTGATAGCTCACAGCTCACAGCTGACGGCTTTGAAAAGCTACCAGGCCAAATTATGTATCCCTACGCCCAACCATATAATCTTCAAAAACATATGTTTAGCAGCTTTCACTCCTGACAGTCAACATTTAGGTAGATACCTAAATGTTGACCGTCATAAGTCAGCTGTGAGCTGTCAGTCAGCACCAAAGAAGCCACGGGGCTAATGTACCTTGTTTTAAGACCGTTCCTTAACTCAAACCGACCTGTCTTCTCCTCTCCCACTTTCCCACAGCTCCTACTACCCTTGTACATATTCCTCACTCTGTTTACTGTCTCATCCACACTCCTTTCTTCAACGCTATCCACACTCTTCTTCTGCACGCACTGTCCTGAGTTTCTTCAACATCCAAGAAGACCATAAGTAGATCTTTTCCGTGCTTATAGTGTCGCTCTTGCAGCTGTCTCTAAGATCCACTGTCGATATTCCTTGGCTGAAGACATACTGCTCCTCTCTCAATCCTCCTACTATTCCTCTAATTCTTTACTCCGATATTTGTTCACACACCTTTGCACAGTGGCTCATCAAGGTGAGTCCCCTGTAGTTCCCACGCTTCTTCTTGTCTCCTCTATTGAAGATGGGTATTATTATTCTCCTCTCCCAGTATTCTCTTCTGCGACCTTCCCCTCGTTCCATATTACTCGTATCGCTCTTTACAGCCACTGTAGTCCTCCCGCTCCTGATGCTCTCGGCATTTACACACTTACTTCATCATCTCCTGATGCCTTTACAGCCTTCGTACTTTTCATTGCCACTTACAACTATCTCCAAGTTAGGTCCTTCAACCTTTCCAGGATTGTGTACACTTAATAAGGAAAAAAATAGCATGTATATTCATTTTGTATTTGTTTACTAAGTAAAAACGTGAAAATGTTTGAAACGTTATTTGGTAGCCCTGAGTTTTGCGCGATCCGTTTGGCGTTTGTTTTTGTCTGCGCTCTGATGTACTTCAGTGATTTAAATTAGTAATAAAGAAATATATTCAGCTAGATAACGGCAAGAAAAATGTATTAAGTTCTAAGTGGTTTTGATAATCCCAGTAACTTGAGTACTTGGGGAGGGCTAAGAGGGACTGCCCCTTGATTTTTTTTTAAACTGGTAGGACTGCAGCCCCCTCACCCTCCAATATCCATCACAAGTATTTGTAGGTCCACACTGTACAGTTGATATTTGGATATTCTTTCTCATATTGTAATGCTACTGTTTTCGACCTCTCTCATATATTCAAAAAGTCATGTATGAAGTGTATTTTTCTTTGAAAAACTATATGTAGATTTTCCTTTTAATACTTAATCCATGGAAGATCAGGCGTTTTCAGAAGTAATTTCAATATAATATGTTTAAAAAACTTATTTCTTTTTTTTAAAAAAAGCTTCCTTCTTTTTATTTGAAAATAAGGTGATATGTTGGCTGCTTTTTACTCAATAGGAAGCTATCCTTTACAACACCAGGCTGCCAGTAGTTCTCCTATTAGTTAGTTTTAACACTAGTGACAAGGGGTCCAAGATGCAAGAGGTAGGTCATATATAAGCAACTTGTGCGTATACAAAAATCCAGAGAAAATTTCCGTCTGTGACAAGCACTAGTTCTGACTCTCCGCGTCAGTTCGTAAACGAATAAAAAAATGTATCATTTTAAATATTAAATTAACAATATTGAAAGTATAAATGACAAAATAAATCGTGTACAACATTAACTTTCTACTGATTTCAACAAATAACCAATAAGTAATCCCACAGTAAGAAATACACATAAAATCAGATCACATAACCGTGTGCAAGTTGGGCATGCACGCGTCATCATCAATATCCACATCCGTATCATAAAAACCGGTATAGTTATAATATGTACAACAGTAACAATAGCTTTAGCCACCAGTCTAACCGTTTTAAATAAGAAAAGCATATTTATAAGTTGTGCTACAAATAGACATGAATATTGTCCGCAATGGAGGCTTGAGGCCTACTAAATAGGGGGGAGGGGGACGCTGGTTTGTGGGAGGCGGCACCTATATACATTATTAATGGGGTGCGGGAAATTTGTTTGTAAATGCTAAATAAAAATAAATAATGATAATTACACATTTTCATATAAATGCATCTTAAGGGAACGGGATGTATTACAATATTGAAGTATTAACGTATCTGGTATACAACAGACTCAATGCTAGTGCCATATTCAACCACCAAGCGCTGCAGTCGGTACTTGAGTGTGAAATGAGAACTATAAAGTTGATAGGTGTGACACGTATACAAGAACTTTTCAATCCGTATCTGGACATCACGAGGTATGACATGTTTAGGGGACGGCCAGACTGGGCGAGCTACTAAAATATAAGATAGAACACATTGGTTGTAATGAGAGGTGGCCAGACTGGAGCGAGCGACTAAAATATAAAACAGAACACATTGGTTGTAATGAGAGGTGGCCAGACTGGAGCGAGCGACTAAAATATAAAATAGAACACATTGGTTGTAATGAGAGGTGGCCAGACTGGAGCGAGCGACTAAAATATAAAATAGAACACATTGGTTGTAATGAGAGGTGGCCAGACTGGAGCGAGCGACTAAAATATAAAATAGAACACATTGGTTGTAATGAGAGGTGGCCAGACTGGAGCGAGCGACTAAAATATAAAATAGAACACATTGGTTGTAATGAGAGGTGGCCAGACTGGAGCGAGCGACTAAAATATAAAATAGAACACATTGGTTGTAATGAGAGGTGGCCAGACTGGAGCGAGCGACTAAAATATAAAATAGAACACATTGGTTGTAATGAGAGGTGGCCAGACTGGAGCGAGCGACTAAAATATAAAATAGAACACATTGGTTGTAATGAGAGGTGGCCAGACTGGAGCGAGCGACTAAAATATAAAATAGAACACATTGGTTGTAATGAGAGGTGGCCAGACTGGAGCGAGCGACTAAAATATAAAATAGAACACATTGGTTGTAATGAGAGGTGGCCAGACTGGAGCAAGTGACTAAAATATAAAATAGAACACATTGGTTGTAATGAGAGGTGGCCAGACTGGAGAGAGTGACTAAAATACAAGATAGAACACATTGGTTGTAATGAGAGGTGGCCAGACTGGAGCAAGTGACTGAGCGCGCGCTTGAAAGATAGAACTGGTTCTATTTTTCAAACGCGTGCGTTCGACCCAGTACAGTCTAGTTTACAGGTGTATGTTGTTTCATTGAGTTCTGAGAAAATCTTTTCATTTTGACATTTTTTATTACTATCGATAGGCTTAGCATAACTGATATGTTGAAATACTTCAATATTATAATCAAATTAGGCCTTAGCGTGGAGAGAGGACGAGAAAACTACAACAATAAATCACTTGTCAAAAACCACCCTCAGTTTACTGAGCCAAGATTCGAACCTTTGCCTCCTCGTCAACAAATATCGAGAGCTATCTGCTAATCATGAGCTCGCTCGCGCGCTGACCGAACCCTACACAGGCTCTTCAATCCGTATATATACATACACACACACACACACACACACACACACACACATTCTTAGGTGTGACACCACTACAAGAGATTTTCAATCTATATATGTTGCTTCATTGGAACATTTTCCCCGACTCTAGCTACATGACGGTTGTTACTGAAAGAGGATGTTTGGGGTTCCCCCTGCATCACTCGACTCTCTGCCATGCTATGATTGACGCTGAGTCAATCTCTAAGGTCGAGGTTCTCAAACACGGGACCGCAAGACATTTTATGTTCATGACCAACCAGTTCCTATAGCTTTAGGAATTTGTTAATTCTACTCCATCTTGTACACGGCTGATATTATGGGAACATTTGTACTTGTGTCTCTAAACACGTCATTATTTTAATGACCTGCAGTTTTTCCCCCCTCAATTAGCTTACGCTTGAGTGATTGTTAACTCATCATCATCATCATCATCAACTGTTTCCATCCTGTGGCCAGGTCAGTTTAGTAAAATGCCTCCATCTTCCTCTATCCTGTCACCATTTTTGCTCCTTTAATTGCTTTCATTCTTCTTCTCTCACGTGCACACTTTATGCTATCTGCTCCTCCCATATTTTTCTTGGCTGCTTTTGCGTCTTTTTCCTATATACTTCATCTTCATCATTCTCTTTGGCGTTCTCTCCTTTTACATCCTCATTAAATGTCTATACCGTTCCAACATTTTTTGTGTTGCACTTGTATGAATAATTTTGGTGTAGTTTTGTGAAGTGTGAATATGAAGAAGGACGTAAATAATAATAATAATAATAATAATTATTATTATTATTATTAGCACTGCGTCTTACTACCCGTTCGGGCTATACGCACTTACGCTAATGTGTAATGGTAGGGTGATTGTGAGATGAGATGGAGGACCTACAGTTTAATGTGGAATCCGAACCACTCTGGAGGCCTGACATTCCCCACATTCACAAGATGTCTTGTCAGAGGTGAAGGAAGGGTTTGGTAATCAGATAAATCTATGCCGGGACCGAGGATTGAACCCCGGCCGCCAGCACAGAAGTCTGACACCTTAGCCCTAGACCGCCAGGTCACCCCAAGGACGTAAATGAAATGTTGGATGTCCAGTAGCGAAAAGAGGGAAACAACCGAATTGTTTGGCAGCCAAACATCCTGAGATTTCCCACTTGAGGGACTTGGGCCAAATTTGGAAATGCGGAGAGTTTGACTTTGTCAGGATTGTCTAAGCTTTCCCTTTATCATCCATTCCTGTTAGTTGAGCTAATTCAGGCCAGTGTAGTCTCTTGGAGTGTTGCCAGGTTAAGCATAGTTTGTTACAACTGTATCTGTGATATGTCATCCCCCTCTGACCCCATTTGACCAATCAAACATAGATTCTGCTCTACATACCTCACATGGGAATGTATGTTTGTTGATATCTGACCAATGAGTGTTCTACTGAGTGATGAGAACAATTCACAGGTACAGTTTGAACTAACTCTGCTTGTCCTGGCAACACTCCACGACACGCCACAGACGCAGAGAGGATGAGGCTGTACGAGTGTTACTTGTGTCCACACACAGAATGTTCACTACTGTACTGTATGTTGAAAAGTTAATCTTAGAACTGCTCTTGTACAAGTTTACCAATAGAACACATTAACATAGCTTTCTATTTCCCCCCCAAAAGATGGCAGCTTCAAGTTTTCCTTTGCTCAGGCCATGCGGGTTGTCCCCGCGACACTCCACCAAGAGCACTCCACGGTTGAAGAGCACTCCGCGGTTGTGGCAGTCGGTTCATTGACAGGCCACTTATTAATGCAATTGATGGTCCATCCATTACTGACCACTAACACACTCATTGTGGTTCAGTGTGATGACAGGAGATGCCCTCAACCACTCACGTACACGGATGGGAACCAATGGAAGAGAAACCAACAAGTTGGTGATGAACTTCTCCGACCAAGTTGTTGTTAGCTAAGTGGCTAGGGGCCTGCAATTATTAGTGGAGCCCACACTCTCCAGGAACTAGACAATGTTAGGTGTGACACGTTTACAAGGGCTACTCAATCCGTATCTAGACATTGCTAGGTGTGATACGTTTACAAGGGCTACTCAATCCGTTGTTAGACATTTCTAGGTGTGACACGTTTACAAGGGCTACTCAATCCGTATCTGTACATTTCTAGGTGTGACACGTTTACAAGGGCTACTCAATCCGTATCTAGACATTTCTAGGTGTGATACGTTTACAAGGGCTAATCAATCCGTATATAGACATTGCTAGGTGTGATACGTTTACAAGGGCTAATCAATCCGTATCTGTACATGTCTAGGTGTGATACGTTTACAAGGGCTACTCAATCCGTATCTAGACATTTCTAGGTGTGATACGTTTACAAGGGCAAATCAATCCGTATCTGTACATTTCTAGGTGTGACACGTTTACAAGGGCTACTCAATCCGTATCTAGACATTTCTAGGTGTGATACGTTTACAAGGGCTAATAAATCCGTATCTGTACATTTCTAGATGTGACACGTTTACAAGGGCTATTCGATCCAAATCTAGATGATGATATGTGTGACACGTTTATCAGGGTTACTCAATCCATGTCTAGACATTGCTAGGTGTGACACGTTTACAATATTTTATCACGTGTTAAATAACCCGTTATCACTTAACACTCAAAATACCATATATATGATTTGTCACTATAAATACAAGAACTAGTAAATTCTAATAATGTGTGGCAGATATATACTCACGGTGAAATCATGTTGCTGGAAACGCCCAAAATTGAGGAAAGTGCCCCAGCTGACGGTTTTACACTGCTTAGAGGAGCTACAACCAACGAACATCTTACACCTCGGCCGGACATATATAAAATGAGGAGTGGTTTACGTGTGGTGTACCCAGCGGCCATCTGCTAGCGCTAGTTGTAGTTTGGCTCATTTTTAGGAAATTACCCCCCTCCTTCCCTTATAACTGTCCCTTCCCGAATACGTCAGTCCATCTTGTATAGAACAGCCATCCCTCGCCTCACATTTTGTATTCTATTGTGACGATTCTTCGGAGGAACATCCTGGACGTGAACCAAGGATCAGCGAACTAAGCAACTGTGGTGATCACGATTTGTGAGATGTCGGTCTCTCCTCCTCATCGCTGATGTAGCAAAGTCTGTCGCCATGAGTATTTGGATTAGTAATCTTTGTTAGGGTCGTCGTGTTCTATGTTTCTATGTCCATAAGACATAGTTTTGTATGTCAGAGTTTCTGACTTGTTTTTCTATGCCCATAAATCATAGTTTTGAATGTAAAGAGTTCTTGCTTTTTTATACGTCCATAAGACATAGTAGTAAATACCTGAGTGATACCCAAACGCCCGATACTGTATGACCATGCTTCAGCTAACTTGATGCTTAGGACCATAAAATGGTGGAAATCAGGTTATCTATCGCTTTGTTCCATGACCTAGTTGGGTCTTTGACTGAGACCAGTCTCTAATATTTCTAATGGTGTACCTTTCTACGGTAGTCAACCTGTGGGTGTGCTACTAGTCTAGAGTAGTGGCCCGCGGGGTATAGTTCATTTGGTTCAGCCCCCTTCAGATGCCGTTTATATTTGTTAATATTTAACTGTTTGCACTAGATATAGTGTGTCCAGATATGAGTAGAATGTTAAATATACTCTCGAATGACCAGGCAGTACTAATGAGGAATAGACCGGTCATAGTATCTTAACAGCCTAGATTCCTGGTAGCTCGCCATTGACTATTTGTAAACATCTTGTAATTCACTATGGAGTTAATTCATGCTAACTTAGTTCATTTAACTACCAACTTTGTAACTCCTTAAACTAGGACTTTCTGGTGTTAGGTATTGTCAACTGTAATTTTATATATAGTAGCCCCACGGCTTCTTTGGTGCTGAATGACAGCTAACAGATGACTCCTGACTGTCAACATTTAGGTATATACCTAAATTTTGACTGTCAGAAGTGACAGCTGCTAAACACATGTTTTTGTAGATCATATGGTTCGGCGTAGGGATACATAATTTGGTCTGGTAACTTTTCAAAGCCTTTAGCTGTGAGCTGTCAGTCAGCACTAAAGAAGCCATTGGGCTACTGTACCTTGTAGGTTAAAAGTTCGACAGCCATCAGGCTATACCCGTTAATAATATAAACTCTACCATACTTGTGTTGAGTGCAGGTCTAGCCTAGGTGTTTCACTATAAATGTTCCCTATTGGGATAACTATGTCAGAAGTAAATGATTTGATTTATTTCAATAGACAAAGGACTGTATTGTGTAAGGTCTCGTAAAATCATATGTAATTATATCAACTTGTTTAAATTTAAATACACTGATTTGTTAAACTTGTGTGTGTGTATATATATATACATCTATCTTATTCTTGTCCCTTCCCTTCCTTGTTATACATATTTTGTTAATGTATTCGTCACTTCTTCTATCAAATAGGGGAAGCGGCGACACAATTTTTTATGTGTCCAAACCGTGTAAACGTAGCCCTTGTATTAGTATACCATGTAAACGTAGACCTTGTATTATTATTGTGTAAACGTAGACTTTGTGCCAGTACAGTGTAAACTTAGCCTCCTTGTTTTAGTTTACCGTGTAAACGAAGTCCCTGTGTTAGTTTACCGTGTAAACATAGCCGTTGTGTTTGTTGTGACCTTGGAAAGGAATGAATGGCCAGCGGTAATGAAGCGTCCCGCCAACAAGATTCGTATGTGTTTTGTTCGCTGGTTTTGTCACGACGTGATCTCCTTACGAGGACCATCTGCCACCTCCACGCACTCTCACACTCTCACACTCTCGGACCCTAGAGGAGGATTGTCTAGGAGAGGGGATTAAGACACAATCTTTGTCTAACACCTTACCAGAACGATGTTACGGACTGCATTTCAATTCCCAGTTGGGTTGGAAACAGATATCTTACACTTGTGGTAGTTTCTTTCACTGAGTGGTGGATTAATGATATGGGTACTGGTTGTCGGATTTATATTAGAATAAAGATATAGTAAGTTTCTGAAAGCTTTTACAAGCCTTGCATTCCTTTAAAAAAATTAGCCATATTCCTCTCAGCAAACCCTAGATACCAAGTCTTATTACGATCTATAAAATGGTTCTGGCTCTAGGCTGAGATACAGACAAACGGACAGACAGACGGATAGACAGACATCATTGCGAATACAACTATTTCGGTTTCAGGGTCACGAAACGTCGACATTTATCAAAAGCTTGAGTTTATTTCTTTTTTTTTTCTTTGAGGATCAAAATAGACCATTCTCTCTCCGAGGGGTCGAGAGATAGTTAAAATAAAGACCGAAAGAAAAATTCTCATCTCATTTTCAGAATCAGCGCATAAAAAAACAAACATAAGAAACAACCAACACTGTGCATTTATCGAAATCATTGTTGACCAGTGTTTATTCCAACAATCAAAGCTTCTTACTCTATCACAAGCAAGTCACCAACACAAAAAACAAAAGAGATGCGCTCAGTTTTAATAAACGGTTGACAAAATTAACCCGACAAAACGATCACAGATATTGTCCTCCTCTCTTTCCAGGCGAATGCTCTTGTACTGTATCTCCAGCATGAGAAGAGCCTAACAAATTATGTTTTTTTATTGTTACAGTGCGCAAGAGGTTGCAGATCTCTTCAGGGGGCGCTACAATCTTCTTGTCAGATCGTCTGTGTGAGTACCAACTGCAACATTTAAGTAATTAGCGGCCTCTGCTTTGATAAAGAGCGCTTATACACCGGGATTCAAGCGTCGACCTATTTATTTGGGACATAATATTTTTTTTTTAAGTGTAATAGCTTGCCAAAAGCAAAATACTTTTCTAACCCGAGATTACAACCCTCCCTTAAGTCCTCAATTTGCTGTTGAGAGTTGTTAAAGTTGATTCGCGGCTGGAGTCATGGTAAAAGGCTGTGATCTCTTCACAAATTAAGATGGCGAACCAGCAGAAATGAAGGCTGTTGATGACATGCAAACGGTGTTCGGTTGTGTTTATGCACATATATTATTTTTTTAAATATTTTTTAGAAGCTAATTGTTTGTATGGCTCTCTAAGTAATGAACAACCTTTGTTTATTTTGGAGGCCATTTATAAGACGACACAGTACAAGTGTGGGTATAATAGGCTACTTTTTAATTTGTTATTTCATGTGTTATAATCTATCTTGTTTCCACAACTGTAAAACAAGAAACATAATAATTTTTTTAATATGTTTTGTTCTTTCAATAAGTTAGGGAAACGTCAATCATAAAGTAATCCTTAGACTCGTTTGATAACAATTTTTATTGCTAATATAGTACAGGTTGATCCAAAAGTCATGCAACCCAAAAAACAAAAACTTATATTTTGTGCAATATAATATATATAACTAGTGTAAATCACACAATAAACCATAAGGAAATCACAGAAGGTGTTGAAAGTGTGATCCTCCTTCTCTACAACACAAATTCACTCTAGACACACGACGAGCCATTGCCATGGCGTTTGGTTTCAATGCACCTCTCAGTGTTGGTTTGAAGTGCAGCCAGGGTTTGAGGGTTGTTTACATACACTGTTTGTTTTAAGTTTCCCCACAGACAAATATCAGGTCTGGGGAACGAGGTGGACACAAACCTTTAGAAATCCCACGATCAATAAGAAACTCAGCCAGCATTGTCAAGGTCACCAGTTTTAGGAACCATCCACAGTATCGCAATCTCGTCCCTTTGTCTGGTTCCTTGAGTTCTTGAATCATGTGAGTTTTGTATGGCACCAGTTCTCGGAACCATCCACAGTTTCGCAATCTTGTCCCTTTGTCTGGTTCCTTGAGTTCTTGAATCGTGTGAGTTTTGTAAGGCACCAGTTCTCGGAACCATCCACAGTATCGCAATCTTGTCCCTTTGTCTGGTTCCTCGAGTTCTTGAATCGTGTGAGTTTTGTAAGGCACCAGTTCTCGGAACCATCCACAGTATCGCAATCTTGTCTCTTTGTCTGGATCCTCGAGTTCTTGAATCGTGTGAGTTTTGTAAGGCTCAAGTTTCAGCCGCCTCGTACACCTCTGCGTCGTTCCATGGCTCAATCCAGTCTTCTAAGGGACTCCCTGGGTGACCGTTCCAAGCACTGCCTAACCTCATTCAAATGTTGATCAGTCAGACTTGAGGGTCGTCCAGAACTCTTACTTGTCCCTCACAATGTCTGTCTCACGAAAACAAGTGTACAATTCTGCACGCGTGACTCTGGAAAACTACGCGCAGACGATTGTTGGCATTTCATGTACGAAGTGGCCTTGAGATAATGTTCCAAAATGAATACTCGCTCTGCTCGTGAAAAATTCACCTTACACTTTCAAATGCTCTCAATCAACTGGCTAGACCTAGCGTTGAATGTATATCTACACTATATACATTCAACGGACCTAGTGTACGTCTCAAGGTCACATGACCTGCACAACACCCGACCAACTTTACAGTGTTGCCGTACATATAAACAACATGTCCGTTTACCATGTTCTTCTGCGAGAATTATCCATGGAAAAACAGGGTTGCGTGAGTTTTGGATCACCCTGTATTAGATAGCAAATAATATTAATAATTATTCCCGCATTAGTCACATTCAACCAATGTTTGCAGCACAAATTGTCTACTAGCTGCCACCTATGGGTCGTCCTTAAATTTAATTAAGGCTTTTTTCCCCCAAGATTTTCGGACACCTCCTTGTAAGGGATCATATTATTTTAAGCGCTCCCCTCATCCCTTTCTATTTACGTAATTTTGTACAATTTGGTAAATTAGATTCCCGTTTAATTATCTTTAGACATAAGGTTTGGTTATAGAGCGAGTGATATGAAATCTTAGAATACTTTAAATGCAGCGACCCGCCTCGGTGGCGTAGTTGGCTAACGCGCTAGTCGTGTTGAAGCTCTACTGCTGAGGACGGGGAGATCGAGGTTCGAATCTCGAGTCAGGTGAACTGAGGGGCGGTTTTTCCTAAATGGTTTTCAACTCTCCCTCCACGCAAATACGTGTTCACTTCCTTTAATTCAACCTTCCCAAGTCCTAATCCATTAGCGTAATTAGTACTTAATGCGTATAACCAGAACAGGTAGTAAGACGCGGTACTAAATATTATTATTATTTAAATGCAGCAAGTAAACAAAATAAAGGCTAAGGGAAATTTTGTAACTAATATATTTAATTAATGACAACAAAAAAGTCGTTTCAGCATTAATATTGGTAAACATTTTATACTCACATAGTTTAAGGATAGCCTTTTACCACCCCTCCAATGGCGAATCGACTCTAGTTGTTTACCATCCGATGCTAATGTGGTGTGGTTGTGCAGAACGGAACCCAGGACCACCTGCCTCTGCCTCCCAAGGAGCTCTACTGCATCATGGGATGTAGCGAGGCTCTCAACAGATACTTACAACGGCTCAAAGGTAAACAGACAGACTAGCAGTACCCTTGTCTAGATGTCCCCCCACACGAGATTAGTTCACAATAACAAGCGCTGTATCGTTGCTCGCCCCCTGCAGACCAGCTTGGTACCCCGCCCGCCCCGGCGCTAGTGGCGGACACCCTCACGGCGACGTCTCTGAGTCTGGAGTGGGACGGTCAGAGGTTCAGCAACATGAGTTACTTGGTCCAATGGCGGTACGAGGAGTGGGCGGGAGCTTGGCAGTACTGCTGTAACCAGAGTTGGGGACCCCACTCCACGGTGTTAGTGGAGAACCTGCAGCCTTACACCAAGTACAGGGTGAGTGCAGTGGTACCAACATCACGTTATAGGTGACAGTACAGTAGTGTCAATTCAACACTGTGAATTACTGTTATGAATACTGTTATTTCCTACACAATCATGTGGTATGGCGGTGTCTGTTAGGAACAAGTAGTGATTACAAGCAGGAGCTTGCATAAATTACAAGCAGGAGTTTGTAGTCATTACAAGCAGGAACTTGC
Organism: Timema shepardi; assembly: GCA_902151425.1. NCBI lineage: Eukaryota > Metazoa > Arthropoda > Insecta > Phasmatodea > Timematidae > Timema > Timema shepardi. Next base: position 18,133 of record CABFVX010000920.1, read on the forward strand.
ATAAATTACAAGCAGGAGTTTTTAGTAATTACAAACACGGAGTCTGCGGTAATTACAAGCAGGATTTTGTAGTAATTACAAGCAGGAGCTTGCATAAATTACAAGCAGGAGCTTGCATAAATTACAAGCAGGAGTTTGAAGTCATTACAAGCTGGAGCTTGCATAAATTACAAGCAGGAGTTTGTAGTAATTACAAGCAGGAAGCTGCAGTAATTTCTAGCAGGACTTTGCAATAATTACAAGCACGGAGTTTGCAGTAATTACAACTAGGGCTCAAAAGAAATTACAAGCAGGAAGCCGCAGTAATTACAACTAGGGCCCAAAAGAAATTACAAGCAGGAAGCCGCAGTAATTACAACTAGGGCCCAAAAGAAATTACAAGTAGGAAGCTGCAGTAATTACAAGCTTGAACAAGCAGTTATTTCACTCATATATTGCATTGTTTCAGTTCCGTATCGCCCTGATGCTGTCTCCACAGCACCACAGCGAGCCGATCGTGTCGGACCCCAGTGTTGTCATCAGCACCCTGCCCGAAGGGACCCCTAGCTCACCACCAGTCATAGTGAGGGCCACCGCCATCGACTCGGCCAGAATATCTGTTTCCTGGGAACCCGGACCTTTCCCCAATGGCCCTGTCTTGTCCTATATGCTGCAGATTAATGAACTCCCCGAGGGCTATTACGCCCTCAAGGTGAGGGTGTGAGGACAGATACAACCAGAGAAACGAGTAGTCAGTATTGTCTTTCAATAGAAACTGCAACACAAGTACATGATGTTAGGAATACTAGCAGCAACAAACTCTCTGCTCCTCTGTACGATATCTTATCCTCTGTTCATCTGATGCTATGTCTTGTCCTCTGCTCATCTTCTCATATGTACAATATCTTACCCTCTGCTCATCTGATGCTATGTAAGATATCTTACCCTCTACTCTTCCTATAGTCAGACAAACATTAAAATTATCTTCTCTATGCTATTCCAACATTCAATAAAACTCTTTCTAATTTCTTAAGTTCACCAAATTATACTTTAACAGCTATTTCACACTATCCAGTGAATCTCAATTTATTGTTGATCTATCAAGTTCAGTTTTATGTTGCAAGCTCAACTTAACTGCATCTAAGATATATATATATATATATATATAAATTATTGGTTGTATAGTGATGGTTGGAAACAAGCGTGTGTGTGTGTGTGTGTGTGTGTGTGTGTGTGTGCTTGTCCCACTTGTCCTGGTGATGGTACATATGTTCTAAACCATTACTACACAACGCGTGACATATGGAGTTCTTTGCATTGCTTGGTTTTGTGTGCTTCTTGTGTTCGTCAATTTCTTAACACACTAACCAGTCTTCCTACTTTTAACATGCACCATAGAATGGGAATAAAGGTAATAAGTAAACATTTCTAAGTTAATATTTCATCTTTGTTTGAAAAACTATAAACATTTAATGAGTTGATGAGTTTTTTTTACGAAAAATAAATCAAATAATATGTTCCATTAAAATCAGTGCTGTGAAGTTGATGTGCCAAACTTTCGACTCCTTTATTTTTCCACAATCATACTTCTTCATAAATAGCTAATGTATGCTAATTAATAATAATGAATTTACTGCATTAACAAGCTCCAACACTGATTATCTCATGAGAAGCTTCTTTGACATTGTGAATTCATATTTAAATAAATATATCAATCCAAATTACAAATATTGGTTCTAAAAATAAAAAATAAAAGTATAAAATGAAAATGAGATATTTATCATATATAATATTATTAGTATTTATTTTGAAGCCGTAGTCAGTTCATTTTTTACTGACTTCGACTCCACAACCTTGATTAAAATATGTGATACGCAGTCAAGAGTTGCATGGGGCATACAAATTGTACATAGAAATTTATATTTTTGTGTACAATAATTGTATTAATTTGGTTGCATTATTTTTCTTTCAGTAATCTCTTGTTGTCTAATATTCAATGGTAGTAAATTGTGGTAGTTAAGAGAAAACGCGGATGGAGACAGACAATATAATCCAGACCTGAATGTATACATTCACCATCAATCTCTGGCAAAGGGGTCCACTAGAAAGTTGACGTAATCTGTCAATAATATAAAATAGGTTTAGTAGAGTTTTACATCCTTGAGATCACACACACACACATATGCACACACACTCAAGTATGGTTCGTGTTTTAATGTAGAGTAGTAATTTGTACTAAGAGTTACCTACCAGTAACATACACAGATCTCTTGACATATTATTATACAAACAATTGAGTTATTCAAGTACTAAGAATGTTGGTCGAACAATTCATGTTTCACTCAGCAGTCGGACTTAATCTACTCAATATAATATATTTAATACAGTGTATGATAAAACACACCATAGCTATGTAGTCCAATACACATACCCACAACATTTATACCTGCGTGTTTATTGACTATTTAAATTATATTCTTATCGAAATAAAACATTTAAACAAACTTTATTGAATAGATTAATTGAAGTTAAGAAGACTCGTACCCACTTTGGTGGCCACATGGTCTAAGGCACTACTCTCTCAATAGATTGGACTGCCGATGACAGGGAGATTGTGGTTAGATCCCAGTCGGGTGGACCGAGGGTAGTTATCCCTAGATGGTGTCTCCCTCTCTATCTTTATCCACACAAATGCAGGCATATTTCTTCTAAATTCGGCCTTCCTCATCCTTAATACATAAGTTTATAGATGAATGTATTGTAAGATTCGGTGCTAAAAAAAAAAAGAAGAACACTCATATTTCACAGTTTTTAACAACCAAAAACTCAAAACCCACACCGGTGTCTGGTGGTTTAAGGTGTTGAATGCATTCAGGTCGGTTTTAAATAAATTATCTGCTAATGCGGGTTCATTACCTCTAAGCCGCACTCATCACTAAAAATATATCACGTTATTAAAGTTTTTATATGTATATGTGGACCCTCAAGGCGCGCGGGTCCCCAGAATTTTTTTAACAAAGGCGTTGCTCGAACCACCTTTCCATTTAGAGAGAACGTCAATGGATCATTTCTTTGATGACCATATTACTCGTGTTCAAGGACATCCCGACGGCCAACAACACCAACTTCTACATGTGCAAGAACCTACTACCAGATAGGAACTACTCCGTGTCTGTGGCCATGAGGAACGGGGTTGGAGAGGGGCCCTCAGTCAGTATCTTGGTGTCTACGCCCCCTGAACAAACAGGTAACACACAGTTTCACTGGTCGCAATGCAACACAGAAAAATTTACCTCGCTGTGCCGTTTAGCTTATAAAACTCTTAAAAAGAAAACTTATTTCCATTGTTGAGGCACTGAAACGAGTCAAGTATAAATACATTATAATTTGTACATTATAAAGAGGAACAGGGTTAGCACTTTACAGCCACTGGGCTTACTAATTTTGGTAATTGAGCCACTTCGGTGGCCAAATGGTTTAAGGCGTCCCTCTCGCAATATACTTTATTGCCAATGACGGATAAATTGGGGTTAGAACCCTTGTTGAGTATAATGAGGGTGTGGTTTTCCTTAAGAGTTTTTCCACTCTTACTCCACACAAACGCGGGCACACTTCTTCTAAATACGGACTTCCTCATTCCTAATAATTTAACATACTAGCTTATAAATCAAACAGGTAGTGAGACGCAGTGCTAAAACAGAATATTTAGAAAATATTGTTTCTTCTCATATCAAAAGCACTCATTAATATATACTAGAAAAGGTTAATTGAATAAAAGAATAACAACTTGACCATGGGAATCGAGCCCAGGACCCTTAGTTTAGCAGGCACACACGCTACCAGCTAAGGTGTCGGACAACGAATATGTGCACATTCTCAGCATACTACTTGTCTAGTTGTTGAATAGTTGTGACATCTTGTGTGTTCTAGTGGAGGACAAATTGAAGCCCATGTTGATAATTAGCACACAGCACAAGGTGATAAGACAGATAGCTGATATAGTGGCGGAGCAGGTCACCATAGCACGCCGGCAGAACACCATCACGGGTGAGCTCGCGGCCACTTCATCTAACATTTCTCTCGGAGAGTACTCATGATGCCACAGCTCGCTGCAATAGTTATCTCTGTCGCAGGCATGGCGATCCATGTGAGTCGCCGTCTCTTGTTCATCTCGGACTCTGGGGGGTTTGTGAAAAGCAGTTCCCTCAACCAGTTCTCCGAGCCAAGGGTGATCCTGAGTCCGGAACAGGCGAGCTTCAGCCCCCTGTCTCTCAGCGCTGATTGGCTCAACGATCAACTGTACATCCTGGGGGAGGTGCAACACCCCTCTGGACCCAGGTGGCAGGTCGCAAGGTCAACATAACCTCACTAGTATACTGACAAATACTGGGTGAAACCAGGTCAACATAACCTCACTAGTATACTGACAAATACAGGATAAAACCAGGTCAACATAACCTCACTAGCGTATTGATAGTTGACAGCCGATACATTTGAAAAGTGCAATCTGGACACTACTTGTTTGCATTATTGTTAATGTAAATATATTTTCAATGACAACTTTGTAAGATTGAGTAAGTTATCACAAAAGTTATCTGTTAAAGTGTTTGTATGGATTTGACCGTAACGACAATGCTGAATGTATCCAGGTGCGGGTTGGACGGCCGAGGACTGACTGTAGCAGTCGCAGGTTTCCTTTACAAGCCCCAGAACATGCAAGTGGATCCCTACAATGGGTAAGCCCTTCCTCTCAGTCTCCGCCTAGCTTTGGAAGTGTTTGTGCTAGGCTTGCATACAAGAGCTGGGGCCCAATCCTTGTTCAGATATTACCCATTACTCCATATCCGGGTGAGACAAAAACATAACAGCCGTTGTTAAAGATTGTTTACTCGAGGTAGCTCTCTGCAAAGTAAACGATTTATACCATGTAGGAATGTCAACGTTGTAGAAATAGACAATTTTGGATTACTACATTCGTAAATTGGTCATTATTTGGGAGAGTCTATAAAGAGAGGTTGATATTCAGAATTTTTACCCTTCATTCACCGTAGATAGATTCCCAAAAATTTGCATTGCTTGGCAGCACATAACTGTGTGAACAGTTGTTTTTCTTATGAAAAGGGTCAGACGCTAGAGACAAAATGATTTGCTTATGAACAAGAAGTTCTCATTCATTATTTTGACTTCAACACAAGATTTAAAGCCCTAGCATTCATACCCTTGATTAGAAAAAAAAAATGGAAACAAATCAGGAAGTATTGTAGGCTATGTTTTAATACAAGCAGCTCTCCGTTTACCAACGTTTGCTTTATGAAAACTCGCTACAATGAACAACACAATTCATAAACATCTTAAAGTTTTATTCTTTTCATATTTTATTTTATGTTATGTATAATATACAATAAACCATGTGGCTTTCATACATATTAATAAAACATATTGTATAGACCATTGAGTGTTTAGTAGACATGACTTCAATTATTTAAAATGCCCGCTATTGTGTACAATTTATATGATAAAAGTTCATTTATAAAAGATACACATATAAACAAAACATTTAGCAAACATCTTCAATGACACTCGTTCGTAAACCAAGAGTTGCCTGTACTCCAGAGTAAACTAGAAACTTCCAAACCAATTCACTCGAAAATAAAATTAAAATTCAATCATCTAACAAATTAATAACCATATTAAAGTAATCGAGATTTCATAGGAAATTCCCCAAAATGTAAAATTTGTTCCACATGTATCTCTACTACTCCCGTTTTGTCTATTCAGGTACTTGTTCTGGTCCATCAACGGTGGTAACAAGAAAGGTCTCTACAAACTGGATCTCGCCGACATCAGCAACGGAGTAAAGCACGAGGTGTTGCCGGATATCATCAGTGAGGATCCTCACTTGGGGGCCTTCACCGTGGATCACACTAACTCGGGACTTCTGGTTGTTAACAACACCAAAAACACGGTTGTGTTTGTGTCCCTAGATCGGTGAGTACAACAACACTTTACAATCAGGGTCAATATGAGGACAATGGTCAATATTAAAATGATGCTCATAATATAATTAAAGTTCATGTTTATAAAACACATGAAATTAAAGTTAATGAAGAAGCCAACAACATTAAAACTAAGTCACTGATTCTGACTAAACCAAATAGCTCCAAACAGAATCCCAGTGTTAATTCAGAATGCTTTCTGTTATGTCAGCAATGAAATATCTAACCTGCGAGACAATGCCACCGTGCAGCCCATGTTCGAGGGGGCCACCTCTCTCGTGACCGCCAACAAGATCTTCTACTGGACGCGAGACAGCACACTCTACAGCGAGGAGGAGGACCCCAGCAAGACACACTATTTCTACCACAGCACCTGGCCGCTCGAGGACGATGGGCCCTTTGTGTCCATTGCTGTGGAGCTTCCAAGTGCACAGCCCGTGCCTGTTCCGGTCAACCCACCCATAGGGGTACAGGCCATCATGGGTCCAGAGCTGGCCAAGATCAGCTGGCAGGTGCCTCATCTGCTGGGTCATCAAGGTCAGTATGGGGGCTCTTTTCACGGGGTCATCTAGCGAGACTTGTTCGTTTTAATGGCAACCTAATAAACAAGAGCTAACACACGGAAATAAATAACGCGGAAAGTAAATAAAAAAAATATCTTGCTCGAAAATAGTTATTTTATCTTTAAAAAGCTGTAGTTTTAGGCAATTTTCTTGTTTTTACTTCCATGAAATATTTTCTCCAGGAGCCACTGATTGCCATGGTTTAATACCAAGCTGATGCTCTGAAATTTTTTCTTTTAAGATGGGAAGTTTCCATTATTCCTCCAGATTAATGCAGTGTAGTTCCTCTTAACCTCCCCCCCCCCCCTTGTACCCCATTCTTGTGTTAATGGCTGTGTGACCCGATCCTTGCCGTGTTATTTTGAAGGTAAGGGGGCATGGCAGAACTGGTCGTACCAAGTGGAGGTCATAGAAGAGTCGACAGGTCAGTCCTTTTCTTGTGGTCACACCAACACCACCTCTTACACAGCATACCATCTGCGACCTGGGACCAGCTACCTCATCAGGTGNCCATTCTTGTGTTAATGGCTGTGTGACCCGATCCTTGCCGTGTTATTTTGAAGGTAAGGGGGCATGGCAGAACTGGTCGTACCAAGTGGAGGTCATAGAAGAGTCGACAGGTCAGTCCTTTTCTTGTGGTCACACCAACACCACCTCTTACACAGCATACCATCTGCGACCTGGGACCAGCTACCTCATCAGGTGCTACGCCTGCACCACTGGGGGACTATGCCCCCCCTCTTCAGAGTTCAGGGGGAAAACACTGAGAGCGGGGGACCTCCCAGACATTGTCTGGTCCACCGCCGAGGGGCTGCTGAAATCTGACGTGACAGGGGAGAGCGTGAAGACGCTTGTTCATCACTCCAACCTCAAGGTTACTTTCACTGATTATCGATTACTATCTCAGGGTGTCCAACGACCTATAAAGCGGGGGTAAAACAAGGAATTTTTGCGTATTTACTACAAAAATGCAATTTTTTTCTAACAATATTCCAAATAAATTTGTTCTCCTCATTAATACGCATTTAAAATCTCTTTTTACACGGAATTAATATTCTTTAAGTTGAAAAATGACACCTGGACACATGAATTGAACTCGGGACCTTTGACTTAGTATGCCAATGATCTAACCACTGAGCTATCCAGGAGTCTTCCCATGAACAGAGTCATTCTTAGCTCATATTTTAAGGTCTCGGATTTGATCCTCAGCACTTACAGAATTCTTTTGTAAAGCAGTGGGTCTGAAACGAGGCCAAAATCAGCATCGTGAGGACTAATAAGGAACTACTTGAATGAAAAAGTAGTGTATCTGGTCTAGAAAACTGAGATTAACGGCTGGAAAGTTCATTGTGCTGACTACATGACACCTTCCATCCACACATGTTGGCACTATAATTGCTAATGGTGGCGGCCTCTCGGTCGATATAGACTCACACCCTGGATGTTATATATGTTACACACACACACACATATATATATATATATATATATATATATTAGATCTGAAAAAACTGGGAAAGTCAGGGAATTTTAAATATAGTTTGGCTGGACACCCTCATTGTTTCTTGTTTTCCGTGAACTGGGAGTGAGCAACTCACGAGAAAACATCGCCGTGGCATTTGTTTCAGGATCAACAAGGAGACTACCATTACGTAGACATCACGTGGTACCGCGACAAGCTGTACATGGTTACCAACACAACACACGTCCATTGGTACAACCTGACCACTCACATGTCAGGACAGCTCAGAGACGTTGACTCTGTGGGTAGCATCGCTGTCGACTGGATCGGACGCAAGCTCTACTGGTCCAACGACAAACAGCAGCTGGTCAGTCCCTACAAACTATATATCACCAGGCGTGTCAAGCTCGTTTGCTCATAAGCTCAAAAATTGAAAATTGAAAGTAGCTAGAGTGCCGGAATTACAAAAAATGCATCATGTCGACATTAAACAAAACTCTCTCGGGTGTTTGTTCCTTTTCATAAGAGGAAACAACTTCACACATCTATGCACTTCCAAACATTGCACATATTAACAATTATTTTGGAATCACTTTTTGGTTTATCAAAAAGTAAAAAACTGGTATACCAACCTCACCTGTTGGATTTTCCCAAATAATAGCCAATTTACAAAAGCTATAATCCAAAATTAAGTATTTCTAAAAGGTTTATTAAAAAAACATTCAGACAACATTATATATTGGTCCATCAAAAATCATAAATCGCGCCACAAATTTGACATGCCTGATCTATCCTCTTTGGCTTTACAGTTTTACACAAGAAGTGTTGTTAATACCCGGTACTTTAACTAGAGTGAAATTCTAATCACTCATAAGTTGCCTGTTACCTCCCTTCCCCTTCTCCATACTTTTATACCTCTATGAGAAACACATTTTCAACCCCCAATGGAATTGAACCAAAGCCTCTGAAAGTCATTGTTCAAAACCTTGCACTCTTTAAAAGTGTTTCTCGACCTCTCTCCAGTCAAATACCCCTTTTGGGGCCATGGCCTAACCAACATACCCCCTTTTTCTCTTCGCAGTAATTTTTTTTAAATAGCCAAACAAACAAATACCTTCTATATTGTAAAGAGTATTTCTAAATTTTAATAAAATATTAATGTAGATATATATATATATAGATAGTGTTCCAAAGTTTATGTAACATTTTTGTGATAATTTAAACAAAGCCGCGGCAGAGGGACCTCAAGTCTTATAAAATTTGATAGCATCTCGTCAAAATATGTGTGAATTAGTTTAGCAGACTCACTTAGTATCAGGAACTATTTAATGATTAATAAAACTTAGGGCCGCATGGTCTAAGGCGTCACTCTCGCAGTGGACTATACTGCTGATCACACGGAGATCGGGGTTTGAATCTCAGTCGGGTGTAATGAGGGAGATTTTCCCTAAATATGTTTCCTACTCTCCCCCCGTGAAAATGCGAATACACTTTCTCCAAGATAAACAAAAAAAGCCTCGGTGGTGTATTGCGTCCACCCCTGAGATCCGTGTACCCCTTTTTGAGAAACACTGTTCTCGACCATGTTGACCCCCGACGAGGCTAGTGGTGAGGAAGATTCCAATGTTCCAGATAACTCGCTGCAACCTGAACGGCTCCCAGCAGGAGCCCTTGCCGATATTAGAGTACGTCAAGGAGCTGGTGATAGACTCTGTCCATGCGTTCCTATACTGGTCGAGCGGCCACGGCGTGGAATGCGCCCGGCTCAACGGAATGCAGCGGCGAGTTTACTACCCCAAGGAGATATTCTCTGGCAAGCAAGGTGAGTTATGGCTTTCGCAAACAGTTATTGGCGTTCTTTAACAGGGGTGTGCAAAATCCAAATTTTTAAATTCAAAGTAAGCTTAAAAGAAATATATGGAAAATTCTCGAAGCCGAATAAAAGTTTTAGTATTTCTTGTTGTTTTATGCTTGAAAGAATATTAAACTGTTTTTACTCATCACAACTTACAGTTCAATTACTTCTTTTAACGAGGATGTCCAAGGGTTAAATGGTTTTATAAAAATGTAAATTGATAAAAACAAGGAAAAGAAAAAATAAACTAGTCAGTGCAAATTTAATGAAAGAACTCAGCTACGGAAAGAGGTAAAATGTGGGAAGAATCCAATGCACAAAGGGGACATCATCTTCCTTTCTTCTGTATTCTATAGTAGTCATTAAAGAAGATAGAAGAAAGAAAGAAGATGTCCCCTTTGTGTAATGGATTCTTACCACATTTTACCTCTTTTCCTAGCTGGGCTTTATTAATTAATTAAATTAACCTTTATTAGTTTATTTTTATTTGTGATTTATTTTTATCAATTTCAATTATACTATACATTCAATTAACTAAGTTTTTTTTCCATATTAATATTAATTTATAGTGTATATAGCAGCACAGAATGGCAATAATTGAACAAAAATTGAGTATTTTTTTTGTTTTCAATATTTTATTGATGAAGCTTTATAAATGTTGAATCCACCAGATGTATAATATATATATTTTTAACAAAGCTGATATTTATTTCAAAGTCAAGGCTTTGCACACCCCTACTTCATAACATAACGTTTCAAAACTCTGACCCTGTGGTCCAATGTTCCAGTGATGGGACTCACACTAGACATGGACCGGCAAGCTGTCTACTGGATTGTGAGGAGTTACGAGGGCTCCAAACTGTACCAGGCCCCGACTGCAGAGATGATCCCCACAGGACAGAAAGTGGAGCCCATCATGGTATCCAATCTACAATACAAGAACATAGAAGGTATGTTCCGCACTCCACTTTGTTGCTGAGGGACTGTGTGACCTATTATTGCTGAGGGATTCACTGTGTGAACTCTGACCTATTATTGCTGAGGGATTCACTGTGTGAACTCTGACCTATCATTGCTGAGGGATTCCATGTGTGAACTCTGACCTATCATTGCTGAGGGATTCCATGTGTGAACTCTGACCTATCATTGCTGAGAAACTCACTGTGTAATCTTTCTGACCTATCATTGCTGAGGGATTCACTGTGTGAACTCTGACCTATCATTGCTGAGGGACTCACTGTGTGAACTCTGACCTATCATTGCTGAGAGACTACTGTGTGAACTCTGACCTATCATTGCTGAGGGATTCACTGTGTGAACTCTGACCTATCATTGCTGAGGGACTCACTGTGTGAATTCTGACCTATCATTGCTGAGAGACTACTGTGTGAACTCTGACCTATTGTTGTTGAGTGACTCATTGAGTGAACTCTGACCTATCATTGCTGAGGGATTCCCTGTGTGAACTCTGACCTATCATTGCTGAGGGATTCCCTGTGTGAACTATGACCTATCATTGCTGAGGGATTCACTGTGTGAACTCTGACCTATTGTTGTTGAGTGACTCATTGAGTGAACTCTGACCTATCATTGCTGAGGGATTCCATGTGTGAACTCTGACCTATCATTGCTGAGAAACTCACTGTGTAATCTTTCTGAACCTATCATTGCTGAGTGACTCACTGAGTGAACTCTGACCTATCATTGTTGAGTGACTCACTGTGTGAACTCTGACCTATCATTGCTGAGTGACTCACTGAGTGAACTCTGACCTATCATTGCTGAGAAACTCACTGTGTAACCTTTCTGACCTATCATTGCTGAGTGACTCACTGTGTGAACTCTGACCTATTGTGTGATCACAACTCTATCACTTCCTTATAGCAGATTATCAGTGACACAAACATCTCACCAATCCACCAGGGGGAGAGAGAGAGAGAGAGAGAGAGAGACTTATTAAACTTCACAGGGAGACATTCTAACCCCCTTGCTCTTGTGTTTAGGTCCGCTGTGTTACTTCAATGACCACTTGCTGTGGCTTCAAGATGACCGCAACGCAGTCATCGGGGACCTGAGTGGACAGAACGCGGCGCTGATAAGCGGCATGAGCCTGTCTGGTCTAAATGTTGTGGCCGTGACAGATCCGGCTTTGCACCGGCACCCGCGTGAGTTGACAAGACTCGCATGGCCGTGAAACCGACACAGTTCGGGGGGGGAGG